>JARSSU010037720.1:0-35421 GCA_029619165.1 Eurosta solidaginis
AATCGATCTGCCACAGAAAACCTTTGCAATCGTTGAAGCGCAATGAGGCCCATCGCAAGCCAAACGCAGATGGAAAAATCCATCGCAATGTACATTTTTCGATATTATATTCGTTATAAATTGGTTTCGGTAATAATTCCTAAACCAGTTTAGCGCTCAGTATTCAGCGACAGTCCAAGCTCATCTTTCAGCCAGCTATTTTTTCAAAACTTTTAACGATTCCCTCCACTGAGAGGCAAATGTGTTGAAGGGAAAGACGTTGTTAACGAGAATGGAATACGCATTTTAAGATGCTTAGAGAAGCTGGTACACGATTCACCCTACTAATTATTGAGGACTCTGCCACTTTGTTTACGAGGTAAGCAGACCTTTCACACTTGCTTGTTGCGTTAGTCAAATGTTAGGTTTACTATTTTATATTACAGTTAAATTTAAAATTGGCTTGCAATTGGTTCTCTATATTTGCATAAATTCAAAGTATTTTCGGCTTTAAGGATAAAATATAGTGAATTATATATTGACTCTTGTATGCATCGACTTGCAAACCACGGGTTAGTTTGTGTTCATTAGGTTGAGAATCGTTTATTAAATCAGCCCATATTCACAGTAATCTCCATAATTCGTATAAAAATTAACTCTTGGTCAATACAATCGTATGAAATACAAGCAACCTGAGGAATTGAATTTTTGTTTCGAAAAATAGTAAAATCAACAAGCTATATTGTTTGCACAAAAAATTAGATTAATTGTTTCCACAGAGCTTGAAGTTAATAATATAATTAGCACCTACTGTTTTAGAAGGGTAATTTTCAGGTCGTATTGTGTATTGATTAATATCCGTAGGCAGGTTTAACATTACTTTACGTTTGTTTTTATACATATAGGTAAGTGATGACATGTAATAATAACTTACTTAACGATTTTTTTGCAATGCCGCAAACCTTTCGGATCGTCTCTTTCTGTTTCGAAGAATCGTCGATGAATTGTTGTCAAGTCACATCTGGAAATAGCACACCTTCGTGCCAACATTGGTAATTGCCGCCATAGATTATTGTGCTTGTCAAGTCATCGCTCCAGTCGCTCCACATCACATATACTAAAAATTATGAGGAAAAACAACAAAAAAGGTCTCAACTCAATCCCTTTTCTTTAAATTGCACAGAAATATATTTTTTCCTCACTTACATACGTGCACGTTTTGCCACAATACGTTGGGAATCAGCAGATTTGCCCTCGAACTCCAAATGCTTCAGCTCTCTTGAATAGCGTAGGCTATAGGCATAGTACAGGTTTACAAGTATGATATGTATGAGAAGGAAACAATTCCTTTCTCTTTCTAACACACTGCTGTTTGACGCTTCGGTCAGTGTCAAACTATTGTGGAGCTCAGTGGAACCTGTGTGGAACATGCGTTTGACACTGAACGAGTGTCAAAATTACCGGGGTTGCTGTAGTGGAAAGCGACGCAGGGAAACAAAAAAGGAGCGGAATATCAGAGATGGGTTGCTGTGATGTAAATTTTTTTGAACGAATTTAGTATGAAATGTAGTGCACCTATATGGATCCTACAGAAAATTATACAAAAGTATTGAATTGGGTATCTGAGGACGCGTAGTTATTCCAGTATTAAGAATACAAACACGGGTGCTAAGTTTTTCTACCCGTTCAAAAGTTCTCCGCGAAAAACAGTTTGAAACCGAGATCGACTGCAATAACCCGTCCAAAAATGTGTAAAGAGAAGTGGAAATACGCGTTTTGTCCTGTTATCAATAGTCCAAAGGAGAAAAAGTATTCGAATTATTGGAAGCGAGGCAAAAACGCGTCTCTTAATACCTCCCCCGACGGTTTTGGTCGTGTTTAAGCAATCGTCCCCGGTAATAAAGTATCACAATTTGTTAATTAAAATTGTCCAAAACATAGATTTTAAAGAGATGTATTAAGTGCTTTTTTGAAAGTAGATACGGATATTCTTTGTAATTTTACGATAAAATTTTACGCAGTTTTCGTTGGCAGCTATTACACTTTTCATGGACCTAAGAAGTACAACAATGCCAAATAGCATCCACAAAAAAAACGAACAAGAACAAGCATTTTATCAGGTGAGCGTGGCTGTGTATGTGCGTGCTGCTACATATCCTACTTGTAGACCTGTACTATGGCTATAGGCAATTCGCTGCCATACCATACTGTTTCTTTTTGCCCACCTCGACTACCGAAGCTTGCTTATTGTACAGAACTTGATGCATTCGCACCCTTTTCGATTGGTTTCATTGCTGCAGTATCGATGTCGCTGTTCCCTTATGTATTTGCACAGTTGGTGCCATATGATTCATTTGTGAGTCCAGCTCACATAATAGTTGTGCTTGTAGCTCGAAACGCTTCCTATACCTGAATGCGAGGGTATCTATTTGATAAGCGTTGTATCATTTTTGGTAGCCTCAATTGCTGGTTTTTTTGTTTTCCTCCCGATTATACGTACCTTCGCAATAATCGGCGACACGCTCCAAATTCGTATAACTATCACGCAAGCTTTGTCTGCCACCAGGAATTTCCGTTCGTATCACTGATGCTAATTCGTCCATTATGTTTTCACTGGCCATCACCGACCTGACGGTAGGCGTGTACCGATCCTTTCGTTGCCCATCTTCCTGTGTGCCAAAATCGAATTCTGTAGCAAAAGTGGCGCTACGTCCTTGACCCATCCCAGCGTCACTCTTCACTTCAATCTAAATTACAACACCTGTCTATACCTTTTTCCTTTTGTAACTATTCATTTGTTGGACTTAGGTCTACTGAGTGTTGCTATCGCTTGGGGAGTGTTGCTATCGCTTGGTGGACATTCCCGTTCAGCAGCAACAAGACCAACAGGTTCGCTGTCCGCCATGCTTGTAGGCAAATCCGTACTACATCCAGGGACGTCATCGCTACTACAACCAGAACCGTCGCATAGTACAATGTTCGATACTATTGTTATTGGCGAACTAATTTTGGCCTTTTTTGAAGGAACTCCGTAGCTATGTGAGTCTTGAATACCTTCAACTGAATCTTTTAAATCCAGCAGTTGGTATATTGCCTCTTCTGCAGTCGAAAGTTTTTGTGTTTTGTTGGGCCCGCCTCCTGTCCCCCTCGCGTAAATAGCATTTTTTGACGCCTTCTTCCGTACATATCTTTTTTTGGTCATTCCATACCTAGAAAAAGATACGTTGTCATAAAAAATTGAGTTTACATACTTAGCAATAAAGGAGTTTTACTTTTTCCCACTCAGCTTCACTCTTAATGGGTGGACCAAGGCTATTTAAACATAAACTTAGCTGCTTCCAGAAGTCCAACACTTTTTCCCGATTTTCTTTTGAAAACCCTCTTGCAATTTCGGGATTTTGCATCATTTTTTCAAGTAGCATTTCTGATTGCGCATTATTTATTGATTTAGTCGTAAATATAAAAGTATATACAATTATAAGAATATCAATATGCAAAAAAAATTACTCACATTTTGATTTTCTTTCGTTCGCCTGTAAAATATAAGTGAATAAATTTGGGTTTTCCCCTCTGTTCATTTCGCCCGAACAAAGAGTTGCCGATAAGGCGAAATCTTTTTCGAACCTGAAAAATTTTTTCGCCACCCTTTGCGATAGGGTGAACAAAAATTGTGAATAATTTCGGGTGAAAATAAAACTCGCGATGAGGGTGATTTACTGTTGCTGATCGGAATCACTCGCATTCCGACAGCATTAATATAACAATAAAATTATATAATGTGTAACAAAAATAACGAAAATAAGGCCAAACAAAAGTTGGAGCAGGGGGGATTGGAAACACGTCCTTTTCAACCTCCCATTATATGTTGAGCTGTGCTAATCGGAATCTTCATGCATTCCGACAGCGTCTTTACTAAACAAAGTTGAGGGGTGATTGGATACACGTTATTTTCAATTTCCAACATCCAAAGACATGTTTAGCTGTGTTGATCGGAGACTAATACATTCCGACAGCTTAAAATACACATATAATTGAAAAATATAAGTTCCAAATTTTGTTGCCTTAAGCTGGGAGCACTGGAGGATTGGAAACGCGTCCTTTCCAACCTTCCTTAAATGAGTGGCTCCCAGACTCGTCCCTTTGTCACGCTAGTAAATATGCTGATCGGAATCACATGGCATTCCAACAGCATATTCAATAGAAATAAGTGATTATAACAATGAATTGTACTTAGTAGTTTAAGTTTTAGGCCTAAACAGCCGTAATAATAAATAAATTAAATTAAAAAAATAAATACTCTTGTCAGTGTTTCACGTGCAAGGGATGGTTGCATCGGACAGGTTGCTCTGGGCTAGATTCCAAAATCCAGCGTCCTCGTAACTTTTATAAATCTTTTGTGGCTCTTGTTGTTCACGGCCTCATTACATTATGAGGAAATACGGCACCTGAGAACACAGCCGTATGAAGCTAAAAAACACAAGCATGTCTTCAGTGAACTCCACAAACAGGCGTCGGACCTCTATGCCGGTGATTCCTGTACTCAAAGAACAAAACTAGCAGAGGAGGAACGCACTCTCCCTAGGGAAACGAGAGTAGTCACTCTAGCTCAACTTCGAGCTGGATAACGTAACAGGTTAAACTCTTACCTATCCAGAATCAACCCCGACATACAAAACATTGTCCTGCTTGTAATGTGTCCCCACATGACACCAACCATCTCTTTAACTGTATTGTGGAACCAACGCCTCTAACACTCCTCTCATTATGGTCCACCCCTGTTGAAACAGAAAGTTTCCTTGGACTCCCGTTAGAAGACATTGATGACAATTTGTGATCGGTCGCACCTATTGGATGGGACGAAGCACTGCTATAACACAACAGCAGGCGGACAACCCGGAAAGAGAGGCAGCAACTGCATGACCCATCGATCCCGAGCCGTTCCTGGCAGTTGGCTCACTCAATAAATGCCCCTAATAGTAGAAGGGAGGGAAAAGAGAGAACACTGGCGCAATATGCCAGGCCTGAGTCAATCTAAGTTACTGTTAGGGGGTTACAGCACAACTCGATATAGGGCATTAATAGGCTTCTCAAAAAGATAACCTAAGAATCCTAACGGCTATTCTTACAAGACACTGTAGACTGAACAGTCACATGCAAAAGCTGGGTATAATATCGAACAACACATACCGATTTTGTGATGGATCAGCAGACGGCGGACCATATCCTTCTAGATTGCGGCGCAATTTCAAGACGTAGGGCTAAGTTTATGGGCTCACCATGGCCAGAGCATTCCCACATTTAATCCCTCAAGCCAAGAACACTGCTGGGGTTCATCAAGGAAGTCGGCTAGGATGAGGTGCTGTGAAGGAGATGTGCAAGTCACTGTGCAATCCTCAATAAATTATCTATCTATCCACGTTCCGGTAACAAGCACCATTGTGGTACTAGCCCCACCATCTCGGGAACTATTGACATGACTACATTAAACCTTCTAGGGATTGAATATTAATAATGACCGCAATGCGAAAGTCTGCTAAAATGTACCATTCTCCATGGAATGCTCGATATATAACTTTCCACGTTTTGAAACAGTGATGAAAAGAGCAAAATTTACTAAAATTTTAACTGGCTGTGGGTAGTAAGGTGTTGATGTCCTCTGTTAACGCAATATAATGACAACTGCGACGCAGGGAAAATGACAAAAATCTTGTAAATCTACTGATAATAATTAATTAATTCCTCCCCTTCTATGCAGTTCTATGCATACATACATATGTATTTTTCTCTCCAAACGCTAATTAAAAAAATTAATTGGTTTTCACATGAACTTCGAACTCTGTCGTATTTGCATTCTTCAGTTGATTATCAACAAAAGCATGACAAATTATTTAATATGGTAGCCAATTTACTTACCCTTTCTGGTGCGATGATTCCTGGACAATCGGGCCTGACTAGACGCGATTTTTTTTTGCCTTAAGAGAGCGTGCTTAACGCGAACCATATCATGTTATGGCACACCTTTGGTGATGCAAACAATCAGACATTTCTGCTTCTAATGCTTCTAGGATAGCAGCAGCAGCTCCCGGTGGCGCCACATAAATAACAGTTGCATGCCGATCAGTTGCCTTTTTTGCTCTGGCTACCTATTCAATTTTAATTCACATTACATTATCTACTATTGCAATTTTTAATCAATACAAATCAATATAAATTACCGAAGCAAATACTGGCAAACCAAGATGCGTAGTTCCCCCCTTTTTTAGGGAAATACATCCAACCAGTTTGGTACCGTATTCCAAAGCATGTTGGTTGTAAAGTACCTTGTATCCTTGGCAAATGACACGTGAATCTGCATTTAATTGTAGATTTCCTCTGATTTTGGCATATTCTGAGCTGCATCGCAACCCGGCGGAGATGCTATCTATTAGAATAATATAACATTTTTTTTATTATTTAAAAATGCACATACGTATGAATGAAAATCAGAAAGTAAAGGTAGTAGTGCAGTTTACGGTACCCACCCTAAAGTTGGGCCAAGATTTTCGAGTGAGGTATCAAAAGACGCGTATTAATCTCGAACAATAATCCGAAGGCGGAAAAGAAAAATTTTATCTCTGTCCGGAGATATTTGCAGTTGAATTTGGCGATTTTAATGTGGTTGTTGTTGTGTTCGTACCCACAAAAAAATCTGTGCAGTCACCCACGCTGGCTGCGGTTTTTTTATACGCCAAGCGCCAGCAAAAGGTGTTCTGCGCAAAAATACTATGGATCCCACCCCCGGTTTCGGAGGGACCCGCGGGTCTTTTTTCGGTTTTTCGTTAATATCTTTTGAACGGGTAAAAAAAGTTAACTTCCGCTTTCGGATTCTTGATCTAGACGTGAATACGCGTCTTTTGATACCTCACTCGAAAATTTTGGCCCAAATTTCGGTGGGTACCGTAAACTGCACTATTACCAAAGTAAATAATGTTGTTGTTGTTGTAGCGATAAGGACACTCCCCGTTATCGACTTTGTTGGTCCTTTGCCGGATGCAGATCGGGTACGTTCCGGGAACAATTAAGGTACTAGCCCGACCATATCGGGAGCGATTTAGTATGACATGAAACCTTGTAGGCCATCCCGTCGATTCTATACAACTTAATATGGTAACGATTTAAAAGACGGTGCACCACCTAATTTTTATCAAAAATTATCAAACGAGGAATCAAAAGACGCGCCTCGAGCTCCGTTTTTATTATTATTTGATATTTTTAAATTAGGTGGTGCACCGTCTTGTAAAACGTTACCCTTAATATTATTTTGGGCGAAGGGCCGCCAACGCAAAAAGGTGTTCTCTGCAACAAAATTTTTAATTTCCGTCACATGTCACAACTAAAAGCACAAGATATTTTTCGTTGTAAACAATGCTATTTTTTCTCCGTTTCAAAGTTTCCCGGAATAATTAATGAACTGTCATTTCGATGACAGCATGAAACGTCGATGTGTTAGTGGAGAGCGAAAAAAGCTTTGAATGTGTGGGTGAACTGGTTACCTCCGTCTTGTAGGGTGGTTATAACAATGGCGTTATGACTATGTCAACTTTGCCAGCAGCTTAAAGCTGAAGACATTGGTGCTTTATCAGTAACCGTATCGGTAACCTTTTAACAGCTGATTCGACCAACCTTATGAGAATCAATGCAATCGATTATTGGTGCCGCTAAGGTCGTAACCGTATCGTAGCCAACCAATTGGGTTTTGGTTTACCGTCGTAACGATAAACAGCTGATTATGTTAGGGATACGGATACAGCGATACGACATACGGCACCAATGACTCCGGCTTAAAGAAGAGATCTACATAGGTATATATGTTTATTTGCTTATAATGACAATATGTTCAAATTTTCAGACTGGAAGTAATTGAGCTGATTGAATAGTTTATTTTCCAGTTATTCTTGATTGCATTGTAAATATATTTTTGTATATACATACATATTTACCTTTTCCCTTTTCGACGTACATATGTAAATACTATAAATTATCCACTATTGTTGCGTCCTTGAACGGCACCGGTCGCACATAAATGTTCACTACTAATACATTAAGAATTCTAGTATTAAATACACATTGACGTTTATATGTATATACATATATATGTATAGCATTGACTAACGTATGTAAATAAAAAGGTAAACACAAAACCAATGCAGTAAATAAGCGAATAATGCTATTAACTATGATATATACTCGTGTTTATAAACCAGTTTGTAATACAGAATCACGATTCCAATACAGATTTAGCCACCATAAAGCGGATTGCTACAATCTATTTATTTTATACACTGGATCTATGTATATTACAACTAGCTGACCCGGCAGACGTTGTTCTACCCTAACTTTAGTCTATCTGTATAAGTTTTAAGAGGTTTTTACCTCTGACTCTCCCTCCTTCTTTTCTTTATGCTTTTGTTCACTCCTCTCTTTGCCTTTCTCTTTCACTGCGACTCTTTCTCCCTCTACGCTTTTTTCTTCACTTCCTTTCCGCTCAATACAGATTTTTGTCTAACTCTGTCTCTTCCTCAGTCTCTTTCTTCTTCCTTTTTTTCTCTTTTCCCTAGTTATTATTCCTCTCCAACCCTTATTATTCTCCATCCAGTTCCAGTTATAGTCCCAGCGCAATTCCAAGTCCCAGTCCCAGTCCCGCTCCCAAACAGAGCCGATCACTGGTCCATTTCTCGGAAAAAAGTGTCGTAAATACTGATCTAGGCAAAGGGCTATATACCAAATTTCAGGCAAATAGAACCATGAAGAGATTTTGTTCGAATATATCGGTCCCTAGTCCACTTCCCCGACAAAAGTGTCGTAAATATTAATCTAGGTCAAGGGCTTCCTATTTACCAAATTCCATGCAAGTCGAACCATGAATAGATTTTGTTCGAATAGATCGGTCCATATCCACTTCCCCCAAAAAAGTATTAATTAATTAATCTAGGTTAAGGGCTACCTATGTACCAAATTTCAGGAAAACCGAACCGTGAATTGAATTCGAGCGAATAGAGCATGGTGCAACGATACAAGGTGGCAGCATGGAACAGCTGATTACAAACCTTTTTTATTTGATTTGATACATCAACTTCCGGCGCAGTACGATTTTGACATTTGTCCATCGAATTTACAAAAACAAAGTACATGGAATTTTTATTTATGTTTGTAGGTATGTCACCATGCTGCCACCTGTATCATTCCGCTATGGAATAGAGCAGTCCCTGGTCCTTTACCCGGAAAGAAATTTCATAGGAACACTTTTCGGGTTGCTGTGAAGCTACTACACTAAATTTTAATAAAACGGCGGAGTGTTTTCGGAGCTCATAACCTACGTACAAACATACATACATCCTTCTCCATATACATATATAGAAGAATAAGATTAAATATTCCTTGTGTACAAACATAAGCATATGCATACACACAAGCAGCAAAAACATAGAGATTTTGTTCAAGAATTTTAATGCAATGTTACAAAATTTTTATAAAAGAGTATTCTACAAAAGATGCATGCATTCGTAACCATTTATTTTGCATTAACTTGGCAACACGCATAAATATGAATATCAAGCTGATATGAAATGAAAATACATACAAACATACATACCTATAAATGTACTCCCGAAGTTAAATAACGCTAGCGAATGATGGCCTTTTCCACAATTCGTTATTATAATTCAACATGTTTGTATGTGACTCATAATGTGATGTGGTGAATGTCCCACTCAAAGCAAGTTTGTTCGTTCAGTTCAGCGCTTGCTTCTATCAAACCAATGCTTTTATGTATTCCAATGTCTGTACATCGATAATCAAAGATACAACACAGCAAGGAAATCAAAGCGACATTATTTGTGTGTGTGTGTTTCTGTAGGGTTTTAAAGCCCTGTAACTCCTTTCCCCGCCGTTGAGCAGTTTTGTCCGGTCAACTTTTTGGTACTTCATTTTATAATATAAATGAAAAAAGATGCTCCACTTGGAAGGACCAGGTGGGAAGCGATTTAAATTCCCTTGGTGTGACCAATTGGCGCCAGTTATTGCAACGTTCATATAAATTTTTACTTTAATTCAGAAAAATACCCTGCAGGAAAAATATCTAGTTCCGAAACGGTACAGTTCTATTGCATTCGGAACTATTACTAGTTCGCTCTCAATCTCCTTCAGATGCTTTCATCTGCCGAATTTAACATTGAGAAGTCCTGGGCGGAGGAAGTTGTCCGCCGCTGCATTTCATTTTCTATAATTACAAACTATCGAACTAGTTCTTATTTGGCACTTAAGGTCTTGTATTGAGCCGGAAATGCATATCGCAATTTATTTTTTCGCCTACAGGGTAATATAATTTATATTATTTCACAACTCTCTTGATTGCTATAAATTTAAGCCAATTATTACAAGCCAAGAACCCTAGAGAAAGCGTATTATTCCTAGCAACACTAGAGGGTAGCGAAGTTTTTGATATTTTAAAAAAGATAAAAATACTTTTAACGTCTTCGCACGAGTCTAGTGCATGTGATGAAATTGCATGTGATATGATTTGATTTGATGGTGTTCGAACTGAACAGATTTTTTTGAAAATAGCAGAATCCCACTAAAACAAAGGTAGTGGTGATTCAGTTCTATATAGCTATCATTATTTTTGCACTTTTAAGAAATCTGCAATATATTGTGACGAATATTAGCAACACTAAGGGATACTATTATCTCTATGCCGATACTAAGCAGTCACTTGTATATACATAAACATCTCAATCATTATATCTACACATATGTACATACAGCAGCGGAGAGATACTCACAAAAGTATGCAATCATCGGTGGTAGTATTATTCACATATATAAGCGCATATGGCTATGCGAGAAACTACAAACGTGCATCTGTAGTTTATAGCTAGTAAGTTTATAGTTGGTAACTAAGTAGTAAACCATAGAAGAAGAAACGCCTAGAAGTATGCGAACGAGATAGCAGAGAGTATAAAACAAGCGAAAGCTGAGTAAGAATCAATCAGTTTGATTTAAGCACGCTATCAGTTGCGAAGTATAAGTGTTATTGTGAAGTATTTTTAAAGTAGTCTAATAAAGCCCATTTTGCACTATTGAATATTGGAGTTATTTATTCAACAATTTAGCGACACGAACGTTAGTAGAAGGTGTAAAATAAGCGGAGTTTCCTTAATTCGTTACAATTGGTGTCAGAAGAGGAAATGTTGAATAAATTCCAGAGTTGCAGAGCACAACAAGGACATGGCGAGTTCAAGTGAATTAAGGATCCAGCAACTGAAAAAGGAGTTGGAAGCCCTGGGATTGAATACAACGAGCAATAAGATCGAACTTCAAGCACGGCTACGAGACGCTATGGAGTCGGAAGGAATTAATGTTGAACAGTACGTCTTTCATACTGATGGAGTCGGAAGGAATTAATGTTGAACAGTACGTCTTTCATACTGATGGGAAGAGACAACAACAAAAATTGAAGAGAGAAACGAAACATCGCAGACAGTTACGAGCACAGAATTGAACATGATTTTGGCTGCAATATCTGCTCAAACATCGACAGTGTCATCTCAACTGGCAGAACAGAAGACATATATGGCATCCCAACTGGAATCGCAAGAGACACTTTTAACGTCCAAGATGGAATCACAGGAGATACGTATATCCGAAATGTTGTCCCAAATAACATCGAAGATTGAAGCACAAGAAACGCGTATTGCAGAAATGTCGACACAGATTACATCTACAAGAGGAGCTCTTATCATTGTAGGTGGTACAAATGTCTTCGCAGTTAGAAGCACAGGAAGCAAGGGTAAAATCAAACCTGGAAGCACAGGATACAAAAATCGCTCAATTTCAGGCAGAAGTCGAGGATTGAAAGATCGTATGGAGCAGTTGCAACTAAATCGCCCAGAAGTTTCAGCGAGTAATCCAAAAACACCATCCTTTGACGGTTCTGTTCCTTTCCAGGTCTTTAAGCTACAGGTTAAGAAGACCGCAACAGGGAACAACTGGAATGCTGAAGATAAAGTTGCTGCATTGTTCGTAGCTTTAAAAGGACCAGCTGCGGAAATCTTACAGACCATCCCAGAGTACGAACGGAACAGTTATGAAGCATTGATGGCTGCTGTATAACGACGGTACGGAAGCGAACACAGGAAACAAATCTACCAAATAGAATTGCAAAACCGCTACCAAAAAGCTAGCGAGACTTTGCAGGAGTTTACCTCCGATGTTGAAAGATTGGCTCATCTAGCAAATGCGGACGCACCCATGGAATACACTGAAGTGGTAAAAGTCCAGAGTTTTATAAATGGCATACGGGACGTGGAAACAAAGCGAGCGCCATATGCAAACCCAAAACCCACATTCGCAGAAACGGTATCACATGCATTGACTCAGGAAACTGCCTCCCTATTGAGTAAACCAGCATATAAGGCTCATCGTGTGGAATTACAAAGATCAGAGTGGGTAGACACAATTTTGGAAGCATTGAAGGTACGCAGTAGAAGAATAATGATGCAGTCAAATGCTTTAAGTGTAGAAAGCCAGGGCATATTGAGCGTTATTGCAACACCAACCCTAACAGTTCCAACAATGTGGGTGGTCGTAAACGCAGAACTGAAGGAGATAAGCAAATCTCCAAGACCAATTAATCGTTAAACTAAAGCGAGTCAGCCGCAAGGTGCGATAGCTGGCTCCCTCAATTGAATGCCCCATAATCTCTATCTCACAAATTGGAAGAAGGTCAAACAATCTTACTGTCGGAGGACATGTGGATGGAAAGGAACATTTACTGACTCTAGATACGGTTGCATCTCATTCCATCATTCGAGCGGATTTAGTCAACAGGAAAATAAGAACATTGCATGGAGCCAGATTGCGTACAGCCACTGGAGAAGACACCATGGTTCTAGGAGAAGTATCATGTGAAGTCGCAATTGCACGTCACGGTAGTACACAATTTTATAGTGGCAGAGATTGTTGATGAAATCATAATTGGAGTGGATTTCTTAATCGACCAATGCATCAAGATCGACATGCAAAGCAAGACGATGCGATATAAGAACATTGATGTGCCACTTAATTTCGGTTACGAGAGAGACTACAGCAGTAAGCGAGTCAGCAAATACCACCAAAATCAGAAGCAGTCATCTGGGCAAAGGTTGATGGAGATTATGGGACAAACAAATTGTGGGTTGTCGAGGCAGAAAACAAATCAACACCGAACATACTTGTAGAAAAACCCTGGCTATGACAAAACAAGATGGACGTATTCCGGTAAGAGTACTCAATGAATTGAAGCCACCACTCAAACTGACCAAAGGAGCTATTTTGGGAAGATGCCAAGAGGCTGAAGTAGTTATTAACTGTAAACAGCTGAGGAACACGTTTCATCTAGTAATACTGATCTTTCAAATGACATCACGACATGGAGGGAGGGACTGGAGGAAGCCTATCAGAGTATGACAAAACAACTGCTCCTAAAGTACGCCAGCATATTTGACCAAGATGGCTCCAAACCAGGTCGCACCAACGATGTGAAACATCATGTTGACACTGGAGATGCGAGGCCGATCCGTCAAGCTCCTCGTAGTGTTCCACTGGCGAAGCGGGAAGTTGTGAGTCAATCGTACAAGAAATGAGCGACAGCGGCGTCATCGAACCATCAGCTAGTCCATGGAGCTCACCTGTGGTACTTGTGAAGAAGAAGGATGGAAAAATGAGGTTTTGCGTGGACTATCGAAAGTTGAAAGACGTTACGAAAACGGATTGCTACCCTTTGCCAAGAATTGACGATACCCTGGAATCGCCATCTGGTACGCAATGGTTTTCAACACTGGACTTGAAAAGCGGCTACTGGAAAGTGGAGGTGAAGGAGGAAGACAAAGAGAAAACAGCCTTCAGTGTCGGTGATGGTCTTTGGCAATTTACAGTAATGCCTTTCGGACTTTGTAATGCACCAGCTACTTTTGAGAGACTCATGGACCAAGTATTGAAAGGACTACATTGGAAAACATGCTTGTTGTACTTGGTAATTTGGGCAAAAACTTTGATGAACATCTTAAGAACTTGGAGGAAGTTTTCCAGAGAATATCTGGCGCTGGTCTGAAATTATGTCCCAAAAAGTGTTCGCTGTTTAAAAAGGGAGTAAATTATTTGGGTCACAAGGTAACGACAGAGGGCATCTGCACCGCGAATGAAAAGATAGAAGCTGTAAAGGATTGGCCAAGACCACAGAACTTGCATGAATTAAGAAGTTTCCTTGGGCTATGCACATATTACCCCCGGTTTGTACCAAACTTTTCCAGCGTAGTTGTTGTTGTTGTTGTTGTAGCGATAAGGTTGCTCCCCGAAGGCTTTGGGGAGTGTTATCGATGTGATGGTCCTTTGCCTACGCTCCGGTACCACAGCACCATTAAGGTGCTAGCCCGACCATCTCGGGAACGATTTATGTGGCCACATTAAACCTTCAGGCCATTCCCCCCTCCCCATCCCCAAGTTCCATGAGGAGCTTGTGGTCGCCAGAGCCTCGTCTGTTAGTGAAACAGGATTCGCTGCGGATAGGTGAGGTTGACAATTGGGTTCGGAGAAGCTATATATTGCGCTGGCAACCTGAAGGGTTGCACTACACAGCCCCTTGAATCTGGTATTTTAGTCGACTCTTACGACAGGCATACCTACCGCGGGTTTATTCTGATCCCCTAACCCGCTGGGGCATTCCAGCGTAGTCTAAAGCCTCCATGAGCTTACAAGAAAAAATAAAGGTTTTAAATAGAAGAAGGAGCAAGAAGTGGATTTCAAAACAAGGAGCGTTTGTGCACTGACCCAATACTGGCATATCCGATTCCAGGAGCAACGTCTATTCTAGATACAGATGCGAGCGGATATACTATAGGAGGCGTTTTATCACAACTGGCCGATGGGCAGGAGAAGATAGTTGCATATTACAGCCATTCAATTGGAAAACCAGAGAGGAACTATTGCGTTACACGGAGAGAGCTGTTGGCATTGGTAGAGTGCATTAAACATTTTCACAAGTACCTCTACGGGCAGCGATTCCGCGTCAGGACATATCACATAGCGTTAAAATGGCTTCTGCAATTCCGTAATCCAGAAGGACAATTGGCACGGTGGATCGAGCGTCTACAAAGCTATGACTTTTCCATTGAGCATCGAAAAAGTAGTATCGATGGAAATGCTGATGCAATGTCACGAAGACCATGAAGTTTGGAATGCAAGCACTGTTCAAATGCCGAGACTAAAGAAGACATTATAGATGTCCGCCTAATCACTATAACATGTACGGATGAATGGGACAAGGAACAATTAAGGAAGTGTCAGCTAGAAGATACTGATCTGTCACATGTTATTCAAGCGCTCGAACGAAACGAAAGACCAAATAGAGAGGAGATGTCAGCAGAGAGTCCCATTGCGAAGTCATATTGGGCACAGTAGAACAGTTTAGAATTGATATCCGGTTGGTTGCATCGAGTATGGGATAGTGACGATAGTCAATTCAAGAAGAAACTGATAATTGTTTCCAGAAAGAGGATTTCCGACGTGCTCAGCGAGCTGCATAATGGTCCAAGCGGAGGTCATCTTGGAATCACGAAGACGCTCGAGAAGATTATACGGAGAATCTATTGGGTTGGTTGCCGCCAGTCGGTCATTGAGTGGATTGCCAACTGCGAGGTTTGCAGCAGAGCGAAAAGGCCCAAAACCCGAAGCCATGGCCAGATGAAGCAATATAACTCAGGTGCGCCATTTGAAAGGATCGCTATGGATGCCGCAGGTCCATTTCCTACTAGCAACTGCGGAAACAAATATGTACTGGTGGTTATGGATTATTTCAGCAAATGGCCAGAGGTATACTCAATCCCAAATCAAGAAGCGGAAACAGTAGCAGATGTGTTTATTGGGTTGCAAGGTATGGTGTACCAATGGATTTACATTCTGAACAAGGCAGGAATTTCGAATCAGCTGTGTTCCAGGAAATGTGTAAATCATTGGGCATTCGAAAAACACGGACAACTGCATTGCATCTTCAGTCCGATGGTATGGTGGAACGATTCAATAGAACATTGGAGGAGCACTTAAAGAAAGTAATGGACACGTTCCATAAAGAGTGGTATACCCACATACCATTATTCTTGATGACTTACCCATCAGCAGTGCGTGAGACAACGGGCCAAACCCCTGCAAAAGTAATTTTTGGCAATGACCTTCGACTGCCAGCTGATTTGAAGTTTGGAATAGATGCCGATGTGGAGAGAAATGTCAAGAAATTTACTGGTGTTTTGGAAGAAGAGCTGAGAGAAATACACGATCTGATAAGGCAACGAACAAAGATAATGAGTGACAAGATGAAAGCCAGATACGATAAAGCAATTAATTCGGAAGGTTTTCAGGAAGGAGATTTGGTGCTGTTATACAACCCACAACGGAAAAAAGGTTTGTCCCCGTAATTGCAGTGTAACTGGGAAGGCCCATACAAAGTTGTAAAGCGAATCAACGATGTAGTTTACCGCATACAAACCATTGGTAAACCACGAACCAAAATGAAAGTGGTTCATCTGGCGGCGTTCAGATCGGGAAATTTGTCTGATCGGGACGATCAGACTTAGGTGAAGGGCAGTGTGACGAATATTAGCAACACTAAGGGATAGTGTCATCTCTAAGCCGATACTAATCAGTCAATTGTATCTACATAAACAAATCAATCATTATATCTACACATATGTACATACAGCTGCGGAGAGATACCCACAAAAGTATGCAATAATCAGCAAAGTAGTTTTCGCACATACACATGCATATATCTGAGATACTCACAAAAGTATGCAATCGTCGGTGGAAGTATTACTCACATATACGCGCGCATATGGCTATGCGAGAAGCCATAAACGTGCATCCGTAGTTTATAACTAGTAAGTTTATAGCTGGTAACTAAGTAGTAAATTCTAGAAGAAGAAACGCCTAGAAGTATGCGAACGACACAGCAGAGAAAGCTGAGTAAGAATCAATCAGTTTGATTTAAGCACGCTATCAGTTGTGAAGTATAAGTGTTATTGTGAAGTATTTTCAAAGTAGTCTAATAAAACACTATTGAATATTGAAGTTATTTATTCAAGAATTTAGCGATACGAACGTTAGTAGAAGGTGTAAAATAAGCGGAATTTATGGTTTTATTTACGTAGTTATTTGCAACGAGTTTGGCGAATTAAACGACACAATGGAATATCGGTATATTTCATATATATCGCGCCATTTATTGTTTATTTATTTTATTTTCCAAATTTAAAATTGTACAAGTTAAGTATAAGTATACACTCACTATCGCAGGCACCTAGTTATTGATTTGAGGGCTAAGCCGAACTCTACACGGCCCGAGTATGGGGCGAAGCGGTTTAGGGGCCTGCATCTACGCCGTTTCGCTTCGTAGGAGGGCGGCGGCATGTCGGTGACCAAGTGCCTTCCAATCCAGGGTGTTAAGCGGGCCATGCCTATTAGACAATTTGCAGTCAGGGGGTATTTTTATTTGCATTTGAATGGATCCCGATTAATGGGACGCCTCGGGAAGTAACGATGGCTTTACAACAGCAAGGGGCGCTTTTGTGGTCTACGGTTTTTATCCTCACATTTAACATTAGACCGCTGCGCCCGCCTTGCCTCACGACCAAGACGAGCTCAAAACTTTTGGAACAAACGAAGGATGAGTAGAAAAGGCGTTGACGTCCCATGCCGGCGATGATTCGGATGTGGATAGCGATGATATTTTACAGCCAGTGCGTTCTTTAAAGGAGCGGTCTACCATCTCGGACGAAGAACTTACATTAGGACGGGAAAGAGACAGGAAATTCAAGAGAACCTTCTCTGGCAACTAGTGGTGGGATTATTTTCGAATTATATCCGAATAAACGTTATTCGAATAAACGAATAAATTTATTCGTTTCAAATAATCCGCACTATCCGGATACTTCGAATAGTAAAATAAAAGACATTGCGTTTATGTTACGCTCATCGCTTGTGCAGATGAGCATGTACATATATTTATACGTACATATATTTATGTGTGTATAGATGCATATATGCAAATATTTTTGTTTGTTTGAGGTTGCTTTGTTAATATTCATTTATTTAGTTACATATATTTACGTAACCAAAGTTGTGCTTGAGGCTTAAGCTAGAAATAGTTATCGGGGTCGTTTACAACTGTACTGATCATAGAACTTTGTTTATTAGTAAACAGGTGTGGAAATGGTAAAAATGTAGGGATTTTTGTTTCCCATATACATACATACATCCATATATACATATGTATGTATGTATGTAAGTTGTATTGAACATTTTTGTTTTGATATCTTTTGGTTTGTATAAACATCTAATTGGTCACCATTAAAAAAATAAGTTTACATGTCATTGTCAACATTTTTTGCGAAGTCTGATGGATCAAAAGTTATTTAAATTAGATTCAAAGGAATCTGCAAGAATACAACATGTACATATGTTAGAATATGCTTATATGCACATTTGGGTATTTATATTACAGCGTTTAACGCGTTCAAAGAAAATCAAAATTTTAAGAAGCGGCAAAAACAGACAGAAAGCCGTTTTTGAAACTAGTCACTAATTCCACTAGAATTTTGTTACGTTTAAAATGAATTGCTTCAAACTTTATTTGAGGAAATTTTTTTCCAAAGTTTTCATTAAGTTAACATTGACCTTAAATAACTTTTGATCCATCAGACTTCGCAAACAATTTTGACAATGACATGTAAACTTATTTTTTTAATGGTGACCAATTAGATGTTTATACAAACCAAAAGATATCAAAACAAAAATGTTCCATACAACTTACATACATACATATGTATATATGTATGTATATGGGAAACAAAAATCCCTACCATATTACCATTTCCACACCTGTTTACTAATAAACAAAGTCCTATGATCAGTACAGTTGTAAACGAACCCGATAACTATTTCTAGCTTAAACCTCAAGCACAACTTTGGTTACGTAAATATATGTAACTAAATAAATGAATATTAACAAAGCACTCTCTATTGATGACGACCATGGCAAACGTTTGAAGGACAATGAATTGAGGGCTTGCACCTGGAACGCCCGCTCCCTGAATGGGATTGGTGCAGATGCCCGGCTGGTTGATGTCCTCGTCAAAGCAAAATCTGACATCACCGCCATCCAAGAAATGCGTTGGACGAAGCAAGGAAGAAAGAAGATCAAAATTGTGACATATATTGGAGTGGCCATGCGAATAAGCGCAGTTTCGGCGTCGGATTCGTGGTGGGAGAGAGACTTTGTCGCCAAGTGCTGGCGTTCACGCCTGTGGACGAGCGTCTCGCCGCTATTCGAATAAAAGCAAAATTTTTTAATATATCATTCATCTGCGCCCATGCGCCGACAGAGGAGAAAGACGATGAGGTGAAAGACACTTTTTATGAACAATTAGAACGCACATACGAGCGCTGCCCCCGTCATGATATAAAAGTCGTGCTTGGCGACTTTAACGCCAGGGTGGGCAAAGAAGGTGTTTTTGGCCCTACAGTCGGAAAGTTCAGCCTACACAATGAAACTTCTGCTAACGGACTGAGGCTGATTGACTTTGCCGGTGCTCGAAACATGGTCATATCAAGCACAAGATTCATGCATAAAAAGATACATCAAGCTACATGGCTGTCTCCTGATCGAAATACTCGCAATCAGATCGATCACGTTGTGATAGACGGACGGCATGCCTCCAGTGTTTTAGATGTGCGAACGATCCGAGGACCTAACATCGATTCGGACCATTATCTCGTTGCAGCCAAAATACGTACCCGCCTCAACGCGGCTAAAAACAAGGAACAAAAAACACAAGGAAAGCTAGACGTCGAAAAGCTTCAATCACAACAGACTGCCAATGATTTCGCAACTCGACTCTCACACCTGCTCTCTGAGGGCACAACTCATCCTGAAGGAATACAGGAGCAGTGGGAGCATATCTCCAAAGCACTTCATACTGCCGCCGAGGAAAAAATTGGTTACCGGCGGCCACGAAAAAAACAACTGGTATGATGAAGAATGCCGCGTTGCAACCGAAAGAAAAGACGCTGCCTACAGGGCTACGTTAAAAGCGAGCGCGACAAGAGGAGTGTGTGAACGCTATCGTGAGTTGAAAAGGGAAGCGAGACGCCTTTTCAGGAAGAAAAAAGCAGAAGCAGAAAGGCGTGAGTGCGAGGAGCTTAAGCTGCTAGCCACCAGGAATAACGCCCGAAAATTCTACCAAAAAATACGGCGACAGACGGAAGGTTTTAATTCCGGGGCAAACTCCTGTAGGAATGAAAACGGCGACCTTGTAACTGATGTCCAGAGAGTGCTTAGATTATGGAGGGAACACTTCTCTGCTCTCCTAAATGGAGGCAGCAATTCACCGCGCAGAGATGAAGAACCCGATCCCGCAATCGATGATGATGGAATATATGTCCCCCCGCCCGATTATGACGAAGTTAGAATAGCAATAACCAGATTGAAAAACAACAAGGCCGTGGGCACTGATGGATTGCCTGCGGAGCTATTCAAGTTCGGCGGCAAGGAGTTGGTAAGGCGCATGCAGCAGCTTCTTAGCAAAATATGGGCGGACGAAAGCATGCCCGACGGTTGGAATCTAAGTGTTCTTTGCCCAGTCCACAAGAAGGGGGATACTACAAAATGCACCAACTATCGTGGAATCAGCCTTCTTAATATCGCATATAAGGTCCTTTCAAGTGTAATGTGCGAAAGATTGAAGCCCAACGTGAACCGGCTGATTGGACCTTATCAGTGCGGCTTCAGACCTGGTAAATCTACCATCGACCAGATTTTCACAATGCGCCAAATCTTGGAAAAAAACCCGTGAAAAGAGAATCGACACACATCACCTCTTCGTCGACTTTAAAGCCGCCTTCGACAGCACGAAAAGGAGCTGCCTATATGCCGCTATGTCTGAATTTGGTTTCCCCGCAAAACTTATACGACTGTGCAAAATGACGTTGAGCAACACCATCAGCTCAGTCAGAATTGGGAAGGACCTCTCCGAGCCGTTCGAAACTAAACGAGGTTTCAGACAGGGTGACCCCCTATCGTGCGATTTCTTTAATTTGATGCTGGAGAAAATTATACTAGCTGCAGAACTTAACCGCACTGGAACAATATACTATAAAGCGTGCAATTACTGGCATATGCTGATGACATTGATATCATCGGCCTAAACACCCGCGCTGTTAGTTCTGCTTACTCCAAGCTGGAAAAAGAAGCGGTAAAGATGGGTTTGATGGTGAATGAGGACAAAACGAAGTACCTGCTGGCATCGAGCAAAGAGTCAGCGCATATGCGCCTTGGCAACCACGCTACTGTTGGCAGCCATAATTTCGAAATAGTAAAAGACTTCGTTTATTGGGAACCAGCATCAACACTAGCAACAACATCAGCACTGAAATCCAGCGAAGAATCAATCTTGCCAATAAATTCTACTTTGGACTAGGTAGGCAATTGAAAAATAAAGTCCTCTCTCGGCGAACGAAAATCATACTCTACAAGTCACTTATCGTACCCGTCCTGCTATATGGGGCAGAAGCATGGACCATGACAACAGCAGATGAAGCGGCTTTGGGAGTGTTCGAGAGAAAAGTTCTTCGAAAGATTTATGGACCTCTACGCGTTGGCGATGGCGAGTACCGAAGAAGATTTAATGATGAGCTGTACGAGCTATACGCAGACATCAACATAGTCCAGCGAATTAAAACGCAGCGGCTGCGCTGGCTAGGCCATGTTATGCGAATGAAAGATGATGCTCCGGCCAAGAAAGTGTTTCTATCGGAACCCGCCTATGGAAGCAGAGGTAGAGGGCGGCCCCCACTCCGTTGGAAGGACCAGGTGGAAAACGATTTAAACTCCCTTGGTGTGACCAATTGGCGCCGGTTGGCGGAGCGAAGGAGCGACTGGCGCGCCTTGTTGGACGGCCATAACCGTTTAGACGGTTAAGCGCCAATTAAGTAAGTAAGTAAGTAACAAAGCAACTCCAAACAAACAAAAATATTTGCATATATGCATCTATACACACATAAATATATGTACGTATAAATATATGTGCATGCTCATCTGCACAAGCGATGAGCGTAACATAAACGCAATGTCTTTTATTTTACTATTCGAAGTATCCGGATAGTGCGCACGAAAAAAAATCCGAATAAATATTATTCGGATTACGAATACCTGGCGGATAAAAGAGTTTATTATTCGGATAATTTTTATTCGGATAGTCCCACCACTACTGGCAACATTAGGAATTATGTAGCACTCATGTGCGATGATCGACTAAACCGACTGCAAATTCAAGAGCTTGGCATGGGCCCGTGAGACAGGGAAGAATGTTGAAGACAGTAGACTGACAAAAACTTTGCTACAAGCAAGTAAAGACGAAAAGGTTATAATCTGAAGGGAGGAGACGATCAGACTCTAGCTTACTAGGTGATACTAAAGCGAGCAAACGCTGAGACTCCGGTTTTCACCGAGAAGAATACGAACGAAGTGGCAAAGCAGCCCCTGACTGTGGCAGCCTTCGAAACAGCTGGATTGTAAAATAGGGTTTAACTGATGACCTGCTCCAATAACACGTTTACAATTATTCAAAGGCAAGAAGGCGCAAGTATGAAGATGGTGGATATCCACGACAAAAAAGGCCCGGATTTGGATACCACGTGTAGTGAAGTCGCAGGTCACGCTAAATATGTTGCGTCAAAATCCAAATATACCAACTCGGGAAGGTACTTCATATATCCGAACAGGCCCCCGAAACAAGGGAACAGGAGGAGGAGGAGGACGTACACGTCATTAAGACGATGTTAGAAGGGTCAAACAGTAAAATGGTGCTGCGGGCCTTACAGAAGAACCTCCACACAGCGTTAACCCCTCGGGAAGAAAAGGACATAGGATAACAATTGCAACATGCAATAAGCGAGCTAACCTAATGAGGTCCTCGAATCCTCAAACCAGAAGGGCAAGAGGAAAAAAAATGATAGATGGTACGACGAAAGTATTGTCGGGGGACAAACATCGTAATTGTGATGCGAGTCTTGGAGATAAACCCCCAAGACAGCAAAATCGCAGAACATACTATACAAGTGTATATGGATGGTTCCAAATTAATGGAAGGGGTTGGGTCTGCTGTTTACTGTGTCGACCCAGAAATAACTAGATCCTATAGGCTGCCAGATTACTGCAGCGTTTTTCATGCGGAAATTAGAGCAGTAAAGAAAGCAGCAGAAATTCTGGAGGAAGCGTGCTTAAGCTGCAGTAGCGTCAATATATATATTGACAGTCAGGCTGCGATTAAGGCAATAATCTCACACAGTACTTCATCAAGAAGTGTTCTTGCATGAAAGGAAGCATTGGAAAAACTTCGCTCAGGCCGGACCATACATCTTTACTGAGTTCCCGGTCATAAAGGGATAGAAGGTAGCGAAAAGACCGATGAGTTGGCAGAGCACTCGCTGAGTCGACGATAGACGTCCCAATCGGTTTGGGAGGAATCAAAAGGCGTGGACAACACTTCGTTTTTTAACGTCGTCGCGTCAAGTTCGTTTTTCCCCACAACTCAACCGCGTGCTATAAAAGGACGCTATTCATGTGTTTGAGAATAAAATAGCGGATAGTGCGGGAATCGAAATGACAAAAAATTAAATTACGCATAAAGTTTTCAAAACCATGAAAGCAACATTTGAAAAACTGAAAAATTTATCGTACATGGAGTAAACCATTAAATCGGAATGCATCTAAATATATATTAGCCTCAATTACGCAGAAACCTACGCACATGGTTCTGGCCTTAGTGTATTACCAGTGTGTTGGTGGAGCAACTGTACAGAAATATAAAAACATCAAACTTCTGAGAGATTTCACGTAATAAGAATTAGTTATGGCGTTATAGCTTCTAAGTAAGCCGGGCCAAGGTAATCTTTCATTCAAATAAATGAATGAAAGCAACTTAAAAATACAAACAAACAAACAAAAACGGCGTGGACAAAAGCGCGGGCTGCAAAATTTCTAAGATCATGTGTAAAACATACGATATTAAACTCACAAAGGGACTCATATCTATAAAGAGAGAAGACTTAAGGCTCACGATGGGCACATTGACTGGACACTGCCTTCTGGCGTCACATGCTTATAAGTTAGGTATCGTCAGTAACAGCAAGTGCAGGAAATGTGAGCTGCAGGAAGAAAGGGTTGATCACATTCTGTGTTTGTGTCCTGCGCTCGCCAGGTCAAGTCTCCAGCTATTAGGGGCGGTAGAGTTGGCAGCAATTAAGCTGGGTCCTAGAAAACTGCTAGTATTTGGATGGAGTTATTCTACAACATATGTCCTGGCACCTGATTGGGGTTCTTCCGTTTGGTCGTCAAGCAAATTCTGGTAACACGATGGACACACTCAGTCTATATGAGGTCTTTACTGACCGGCCAGTTCGACCTAACCTAACCTGCTGAACAGCTTGTGTCGCTTTCCTACCAAAGGCAGCGAAGATTAGTCACATGTATCCCAAGGAGTACAGGCCCATTAGCTTAGCATCATTTCTGCGCAAAACCTTTGAGAGGTTAATCGATGTTTATATAAAGTTCAACATGGATGAAAAACTGTTCCCCACAACACAACATGCTTATACTAAAAACTAGCCGGTAGACACGGCACTGAATAGGGTGGTTATAAACATAGAGAAAGCCTTGGAATACGCCTTAGGAGTCTTCATATACGTTGCCTGGAGTTCCAAAAATGTCTCTAAACGGGCGATCATGTATGATCTTAATTGCATTTCAGCACTTCCAACCCTAACCAGGCGGCATGCTTAATTTCAGAAAAATTACTTTACAATGGGGATTGTGGGAGGCTACGGAGTCAGTGGACATGGGCACGACGCAGGGCCGGGTATTACCACCTCTGATGTGGACGCTGGTTATCACCCACCTGCCGAGGCAGAATTACGTGGGTGACCCGCTATCGTGCGATTTCTTTATGCTGGAGAAAATTATACTAGCTGCAGAACTTAACCGCACTGGAACAATATTCTATAAAAGCGTGCAATTACTGGCCTATGCTGATGGCATTGATATAATCGGCCAAAACACCCGCGCCGTTAGTTCTTCTTACTCCAAACTGGAAAAAGAAGCGGTAAAGATGGGATTGACGGTGAATGGGGACAAAACGAAGTACCTGCTGTCATCGAGCAAAGAGTCAGCGCATATGCGCCTTGGCAACCACGCTACTGTTGGCAGCGATAATTTCGAAATAGTAAAAGACTTCGTTTATTTGGGAACCAGCGTCAACACTAACAACAACATCAGCACTGAAATCTAGCGAAGAATCGGTCTTGCCAATAAATGCTACTTTGGACTAGGTAGGCAATTGAAAAGTAAAGTCCTCTCTCGGCGAACGAAAATCATACTCTACAAGTCACTTATCGTACCCGTCCTGCTATATGGGGCAGAAGCATGGACCATGACAACAGCAGATGAAGCGGCTTTGGGAGTGTTCGAGAGAAAAGTTCTTCGAAAGATTTATGGACCTCTACGCGTTGGCGATGGCGAGTACCGAAGAAGATTTAATGATGAGCTGTACGAGCTATACGCAGACAACCACATAGTCCAGCGAATTAAAACGCAGCGGCTGCGCTGGCTAGGTCATGTTATGCGAATGAAAGATGATGCTCCGGCCAAGAAAGTGTTTCTATCGGAACCCGTATATGGAAGAAGCGGTAGAGGGCGGCCCCCACTCCGTTGGAAGGACTAGGTGGAAAACGATTTAAACTGCCTTGGTGTGACCATTTGGCGCCGGTTGGCGGAGCGAAGGAGCGACTGGCGCGCCTTTTTTGGACGGCCATAATCGTTTAGACGGTTAAGCGCCAATTAAGTAAGTAAGTAAGATTTATTTCGGCAATTATTTGAAGTAGGTATTCAATATTTGGTATAGATTCAGTGTATGAGGACATTGAGATGGGAGAGGTTGAAGAAGTGGAAGTGAGGGTGGGAGTAGGAACTGGAGTGGGACTCGGCCAGAGTAGGAGTGAGAACATAGGGTAAAAGAAAATAGGATTGAAAGTGAAGAGGGAACTTTTTGAAATGTACTTAGTATACCAACTTTCGGGCAGAAAACTCTGCCGGGTGCGCTAGTGACAAATATTGATGTTGTTACAGGTGCACCTACACAAATCATGTGCATATGTGTAACATCAAATGCCAATACTAATTCATATTCCTCTTGTCGTATCGGAGTAACTTCACGCAATTGTACCCATGGGATTGAGTTATACCTACATACGTGATTTTTAAACTCCTACCGCCGCGACGGTAGAATTTACCAGTAAATTGGAAAAAATGTTACACATCGCTCTTCAAACTTCCCTGGGGGTCCCAATTTTTAATAATATTGTAAACGTTTTACGAGTCTAGTTGAATACGTGATAGAATATCGTTAAATTACCAAAACAGTATCTGCCTATAGTGTAATACTGCTAAATGTATATGTAGGCTACGTTAGAGTGACCCAAAATCTCATACTTTTTTTCAAATTTCCTAATGTATTGTAACGAATTTACTACAAATCCTCTTATTTGCAAACTTCTGCTAAGTTCGAATCACTAAACTATTGAATAAATAACTTCAATATTGAATAATGGAAAAATGGCCTTTATTAAAGTACTTCACAATAAATAACTCTACTATTGCCCGAAAGATAGCGTGCTTAATCGAAACTGATTGTAGCGTCTCTACCTTTGGTGCTTTTATACTCTGTGATTTCCTCGTTGCGTCTTCTAGGCGCTTCCAGAATTTACTTAGTTACTGACATATAATTATAACGACAGATGCACGTGTATAGCTTCTCATATGCGCGCGTATTTGTGAGCGACACTTCCACAATTACAATTGCATACTTTCGGGAGCATCTCAGATAAGATATCTGCAGGTGTTTGTGCATCTCTTCTCCGCTGCGTGTACGTACATATGTGTAGACATAATGATTGATTCGTTTATGTAGATACATAATTATTGATTTATGGATGTGCATACAAGGCGCTGCTTAGCATCGGCTTAGAGATGGCAGTACCCCTTAGTGTTGCTAATATTCGTAACAGTATAAAACCCACGTTGCAGTGGATCGGCTTCGCTACTTGTCATCTGTAGTGCCAGGATGTAGTGCCTTGCTAGCTTGTTTTTGTCTTCTCATCAAAAAAGTGCGATACCAAATGCCCACGTCGTAATCGACGGGAAGCATATCAACAGGTTCTTAGATAAGCGCAGTCTACGAAATTTAAATATCGATTCTGAAAATAATCAAAGATACTTACTGTGGTGCGACGAAAGCGCGCACAGTGAAATAAGGAAAGCCTGCTTCCGAATAGCTATTCAGGGAACAAATAACTGACTCACTGAAGCAAACTTCGAACTGGCGATGTAACTAAGTAGTGAGGCCATATTCTTCACACACTAGGTTCCGTCGCAGCGGACATTGTAGACCTGCTTAGTATATTATTTAAGGTCCTATGCAAAAGCCCGCATATACATAATTCGTTAATTTCATTGTAGCTTTCGATTAATCGAAGGGGGATTCATAGAAGATCACAAGCGTTGTATTCACTAGTATCTAGAAAAAAAATAGTATAGTTCAAAATACTGACTATAATGATGAGCTGCATGATCATAATAAAGAGACCAATATAGTTCAAAACATTCAACCCAAATAGCGGCTATGGCAATGCCATATTATCCGATAGATAGCCCAACTCAGAAGGTAATCTTATTGGAACCCATAGAAGCAGTGGGTTAAGGGGTCTCCTGCATTGGAAGAATCAAGTGAAGAATGTAAAAACATTTGGAACTTCCTGGCGGCAATATCGTTGCACGATATAAGCAAGTATCTGATATACTTTATAATAAGTATCAAATCAAAATTACTTTTTAGGACAATTTTCATATAATTCAATAATTCAACTTCACAAAGCCCCTTGTTCAAACAAAGGAAACTAAACCAAGGAGGCACCGAAGCGTTAAGTATCACGTTAATCAAGAAATTTCAATCGCTTCCATTGAACACTTGCGAATGTTATTGTTCAAGCAGTTATCAAAATAAACTTAATTTCGTTTTTAACTGAAACAAAATGATGTCGTTTATCTTGAAACGTTAATAATAACGTTAAACTTTAACACGCGTTCGGTTGTTTGTGAGTGAAATTAACGTTAGGGCGAGCTTTTCATAACGTTTATAACGTTAACGAAATGGTTTCCTTTCGCGGCGAAACGAAACGAATTCGTTAAGTTACTGATTTTTAATGAAGCAAAATGGTATCGTTTCGTTTTTTGGGCAGCCTTGGACTAAACTGATCGGTAGAAAATAGAAATTTATTTGAAACACTAGCAGACCCGGCAGACGTTGTTCTTCCCTATATTTGGCATATCTGCATACATTTTAATAAGCTTTTTCCGTCTAACTCTGCCCTACCCCTCTACACTTGTTCCCAATCTTTTTATTCACTCCTCCCTCCGTCTTTTTCGCTTCATCTCCATCTTCGTCCCATTTTATCTCTTTCTCAGTCTCCTTCTCTCAAGTTTGTCTCCTTCTTCTTCATCTCTTATTGCCAGTCCCAGAGGGTGGTATGTATTTTGTTCCAGTCCCATCCGAGTCTCAGTCCCAGTACCACTCCGAGTCTCAGTCTCAGTCCCAGTCCTAGTCCTAATCCCAGTCCCAGTCCGTCTCTGGTATACTTCCCGGAAAAAAGCATCGTAAATACTAATATAGGCAAATTTATATACGAAATTTCAGGCAAATCGAATAGGACGTATGTAAATAGGTATGTGGGTATTATTAATTCTTGTCTCTATTTCGGCTTCGCATGCATATTTATCAGTTTTGCCAGGTTGATGCGACTAAATCGAATATCAGAATGAACTTTAGAGCTCTCAGCAACAGCTTTCATTTGATATCCATATTGTATAAACACATTCTAGGGGTACCCGGGTCCACGTTTTGGCCTATATCTCGAGACTCTAGTCACTCGGCGGTGTAAAACTTACTCTGTATTATAGCACACATCAACAGTTTCAATTTTATACCCATAATATAAAAACACATTCTAGGTGTATCCGGGTACATGTTTTGGCCGATATCTCGAGACCCTAGCCTCCCGGTTGTATGAGAATTATCCTGTACTATAGCACTCATCAACAGCTTTCATTTGATATCCATATTGTATAAACACATTCTAGGGGTACCCGGGTCCACGTTTTGATCTCAAGACCCTAATCACGTAGCGAAAAATAGGTAGACGTTGGCCGATTCTCAGACCTACCCAATATGCTCACAAAATTTCATTAGAATCGGTTCAGCCGTTTCGGAGGAGTTAAGCCTCTAACACCGCGACAGAAGAATTTTATATTAGATAAACGCCACTTTATTGTTAGGCAATGTTTTCATAAATATTTCATCACTTGCTATTGGTCATCCATTTTAGATAGCCCCCTATATTGACTTTATAGTTAATTATATTGATTTTAAAGTTTTCTTGTAACCTTGCTCAAGTATGAGTGCACGTGAGTCAGTGAAACAAGTCGTAGTTCTATGGAATTTTTAGCACTAACTCAGGTACATCGGCACTTGACAATCGAATATCAAGAGGACCTTATGTTTTATTTCACACGCGATTTTCCAAGCCCCCTTGACATTATAGTGTTTCTGACACTGCATGTATGCTATGTATGTAATTAATAAATTTATAATGGAAAATATCGTTCAAGGTGACTAATTATAATTGTAAAACTTATAACTACACAGAGAATCTCTTATTATAAAAACGTAAAAATTTACTATAATAGCTGAAGTTTTTTGTTGCTGTAGCTGTAAAGACATAACGGAAAGGTTTTAAGAAGCGTCCTCTAAGAGCGTTTCTCAACTTGCACATTTAGGTACAGTCCCGAATGAACGCAGGAAAGCTTATAGATCGGCACACCCACCATCTTTAATTGCGCTCTAAACTCCTTTAACTTCCTTAAGCGCCAAATACACGACACGAACATTTCCGCGAACATTCCGCAATCTTGTTCGCAGCTTTGGCCATACACCATACAAACTTTTGGCCGAACATTAGTTCTCTTTCAGAGAGCGATGAATACGGACAACAATTGTGCTGCAGCAATATTGCTCGCTGTGGCAATCAAGTGTAAAAAAAGAGAGAAGATTTATACATTTCAATAAATTCACTCAGAAAATTTTTATTGTCCATTTTACTTTTCCGCGCACGTCTGTTCCGTTCAGAAATTACTACGATTATGAGCTATTTCGCCATACACGCACGAACAGTTCGCGCAAATGTTCGCAAAAAATTAAAATATTTTGACAGAAAAAGTCGCACAGAAAAGGTCGCAGAAACACGACATAACGGGAATGTTCGCGGAAATGTTCCTGTCGTGTATTTGGCGCTTTTACTTGTTGTATCCAACGGCAAACATCTTATATTCCACATCTGTATAGTCCTAAACATCAGTCAACTCAAAACAATATTTTGTTAGGTTAGGTTGAATTGGCCGGTCCCTGAGGACCTCATATAGACTGAATAAGTCAGTTTGCTCAGCGACCAAACTGAAAACGCCTATCTGGAATCAGGATCTTTATTATAAAATAAGTCCTGGTAAATATTTGAAGCTTTCCAGGACATATGCTACTTGCTGCTTCTAGATATATGTAATAGTTGCGCCACTCCTAGGAGCTGGATTGTAAGCCTGGCCAGGGCAGGACACGGCGCAAAAAGTGTTCGATCGTTTCCTTCTCCAATCCGCACTTCCTACTATGTAGAGTTTTACGCGCGGTCACTTTATCGGTGGCGGCGGCATAGGATCCATAGTATACCGCCGGCGTCTTTACATTAAACAACTTGATTTTCTTATTTAAAAAATTATATTTAGGAAAGGGGTTGTTTATATGTATTTAAGGAAATCGACATTTTGGCATTTCGAACCTTCCACGGCAACCGGTTCTATACTTTGGAGTTATCCTAGGTTTTTGCCAAGACCACCGGCCGACATTTCAATGTAACGCGGTTCAATTTCTCGCAGATCGTTCAAAAAATGTCAGTACTAGATCCTTGCAGAGGGATCCCCAGTCCCAAGGACTGGTACTGCTGCGTCTACCGAAAAAACCATACAAATACTTTAAATAGTCACAATTTTGTCTGAATGTCTCGTGCAAAGCGTAGTTTTCCCGAAGGAGATGTTCTAGGCAAACTTCTTATACTTGTCGTCGACGGGATTTCTTTATATCATTTGTTGTTCCTTGCTGTTCACGCACAAAGGCGTCTTACGACCGCTAAAATTGGTCTATTAATCGTCATAATTCTCGTCGCACAGTGGATACCATTGCATAACTCATGGGTGAAAATCGTATAATCCTCGGTGCATCTACATAGCTTCAATTTTACAATGACCCTGGATAAAGTTTTCAAAATGTAGGCCACAATTTTCAGGCGTGTGTGCCCTGTCCGAAACGTTATTTCAATAATCTTCATTAAACCAAACCGATATTTTAAAATGAATGTCGACCAATTTTAAGTGGAAAGATGTTAATGGTTATATGCCCAGTCCAAACTGTTTATCCCGGCCTTATGATATAAGAGTTCATTGTGGATGACCGCGTAGCTTCAGTTTTCCGACTAGCTCGACTGCCCACTACGTTAGGTTAGTTTAGGTTTTGGTAATGAAATTAATATTTCCGACGCTATTTCATAGTGTCGCAAATAAAGAACAGAGATTCAATATTAAGCCAAGAAATTTTTTAAACGCTTCTCCTACGTACTTATATGTATCTTCAACTTAAGTATGAGGGGATAATCATTTCAAAAGGGTATTTAAACGATGTATATTGGAACGATTTTCCGTCATCCCTTGTTAAATATGGTTTCGAGACAAACCGGTTTCGGCGTTGTGCCATCATCAGTGTCGATTTTCGTTCTGACCTGTTGTTGTCGTTTGTCCTGTATTTATAGTTCGTAGGTACATGAACAGGTATGTATTGTCAAAATTGATGCTTGTGTATATTTAGTTATGTGTATGTGCTGTGTGCTCATTCAGAACGGAGGGTGGGTTTACTGATCGATTTGTGTGACTGACTGAGGCAGGTAAAAGCCCGTTATTTTAATCGGTTGACCTTCTTTGTAGGTTTGTTGTTTTGGTGCGTTAATTGTTTTGTGTTTTTTGTTGTTGTGTGTTAGTCTGTTGTACCTGTGTGATTACTTTGTTTCTTATAAACAAGTTTTAAAGACTCGAATATTGTGTCAAAAATTGTAGTTATCAGTTCGTTTATTATTCTACTGTCGAATGTTTTCTGTATGTAGAATTCCATGTTTTCGAGTACGTTGAGACGTCGGTCTTTTGCTTGTATGTGAAGAACCCTAATTGTTTTATTGATGTTTGCTGGGGAACATTCATTTTCGACCATTCTGATTCGCGAAGTTAGACTCAGGTATAATGTTTGGATTCCGTGTTTTTTTGTTGTAATCTCTAATGTGCTCTCTGAACCTAGTTCTTATTTGACGTCCTGTTTGCCCTATGTAACTATGTTGGCATCCGCAGGTAAGCTTGCATACGCCGTGGCTGCTAAACGGATCCTCTGAGTTAGTGTTAGTTCTTAGTTCCCGCCCTAGATTGTTCGATATTTTGAACGCTGTGTTAATGTTGTATTTTTAAAGAAGTTAGCCAATTTATATGTTGCTTTTCTAGTATATGTCATAGTGGTCCAAGTGTTAGCCTTTTCATTATTTCTTTTTGGTTCACCGTCCTTCTGAGCTTATCTACTAGTGCTTTTTTATATCCGTTGTTTGCAGCAGTGTTATATATGACTTCAAGCTCTCTCTTATATGCCTCTTATGTAAGAGGTGTTCTTTACTTTATCAATATTTATCCTGGGGTATAGATAGTTGATTCCTCCATCTTTTTGGTTTCCATTTTAAATTTTATATTTCCGTGCTGCTTCTTGAGGTACACCAGTACAAGCTCATCGTTATTAGTAGTTAAAACGCATATTATATCATCCACGTATCTAGCATAAAATGACACGCCTAATTTAGATTTCAGCTCCCGTGTGTACTTTTGTTCCAGATTTTGCATGAACACTTCCATAAGAATGGCTGATGTGGGGCTTCCCATTCCAAGACCGTTTGTTTGTCTATATATTTTATTGTTGAATTGAAAATAGTTTTGACGTAAAGTGGTTCTTAGCATATTTGTAATTTTTGTGTTTTTTGCAGGCATGCTTAACCAACGAACCGATATCATTTCGTAACGACAATTAACGTTAATAAACGAAACAAAGTCATTTAGTTTCGTTTATTAACGTTAAGAACGTCAAATTAACGAAATGATTTTGTTTCGTTTTCTGCCCTATCAAAACGAAATCAAATCGTTTATGTTGATTATTAATTTCAAACTATGCTGGCAAAGCTGATTGATGGCGGAGTCATTAAAGATGAAAGCATTAGCCAAGCTGATTGCAACTTTTCTCATAAATTTTGACAGTACGAACATTTCTCAGAGTATTTTTGACATTACCATCAACGAATTACACAAACAAATTACATGGAGTTGGTGTGTATGTCCGCTCGCTGTTACCACCTTACGGCTTCACCATGGCTATAGCATTGCCAGCACAATTCAAACATGAAGTATCACGTTTTTGTTAACGTTTTTAACGTTAACGAAAGCTTTTCGTTTCGGTTAAAAACGAGATACAATTTATCTTGATAATTTCTTTATCGATAATATTTCGAAGTATTTCAATAGAAACGGTGGAAATTTTTGATAAACGATTAGCTTAACGTTAAGGTGCATCCCCGGTTTTTTGTATTATGAACTATTGTTGAGCTAACTGTGTCCAAAGTCTCCGATAGTGGTACTGATGGGTATAAATCTTTGTTTTTTTTTAGCTCTACGGTCTCAAGTTTCTCTATTAGTTCTGTTGTGTTAGCTATTGCATATTCGTTCCTTAGCTCCAGAGTATCTTTCAATATCGTTTTTAAATATTTGGACAGTTTGTAACATGGTGCCGATTTAAAATTAATGATGGGCCTCATTGACGTATCCGGCTTGTGGATTTTTGGTAGCGCTATCAGTGGAGGAGCCGAAGGGTTCATTTGGTAGAATCTATGTGCCATGTTAGAATCTACTATATTTGTTGCATTTTTTATAGCAATTTTGACTTGTTTTTGATATTCATCCGTGGGCTCCTCTCTGTTTCTACGACATTTCATTTCCTCTATAAGTTTAAACCCCATTGAGTCTCGGGGCGAAAACCTGAGGATTGTAGCTCAGGTTGGAGTAACTGTAGAACAATTGTGTCCGAAAAGAGATTAATCTACGGTAACTTTTTTTAAGAAAGAGTTAGAAAATTTTTTGTAGGGGTGAAACTATAAAAATGCAAAATGCTTCCAAATGAGTAATTCGTATTTTATATACGGATCTTTCCATGTCAACTAAAGCTACTCAAGGATTTTGCATCACCGATTTTGCTTATTCTTTTAGCTTATCTGGATATAGAATTTAAAAAAAAATCAGCAACACAGCTGCGGGGAATTAGGCACTGCTGAACATCATAGGATATAACTAATAGTTATTAACTATATATATAATATGTTTTTTATAATATTGTAACGAATTTACTGCAATTCCGCGTATTTCAAATCTTCTACTAAGGTTCGAATCATTAAACTGTTGAATAAATAACACCACTATTCAGTAATGCAAAATGGCCTTTATTAAAGTACTTCACAATAAATAACTCTACTATTGCCCGACAGATTGCGTGCTTAATCAAAACTGATTGTAGCGCCTCTACCGGTGTCGCCTTTTATAATGTTCGGTTTACTCGTTGATATTTACAGGCGGTTCTGTTCTAGAATCTACTAGTTGGTTATCTGCTATAAGTTTCTCAGCTATAACTACAGATGCACGCACAGCTCATGCGCGTGTGTTTGTGAGCGACACTTCCACAATTATATTGCATATCTCAGATAAGATATCTGCATGTGTCTGTGCGCTGCTCCTCCGCTGCGTGTAAGTACATATGTGTAGACACAATGATTGAATTATTTATTTAGATACATAATGATTGATTTATGGATGTGCATACAAGTCAATCCCATCATCGGCTTAGAGATGGCAGTACCCCTTAGTGTTGCTAATATCCGTAACACTGCCCTCCACCTAAGTCTGATCGTCCCGATCAGACAAATCTCTCGATCTAAACGCTGCTAGCCTCTCCAAATGAACCACTTTCATTTTGATTCGTGGTTTGCCAATGGTTTGTTTGCGGTACACTACATCGTTGATCCGTTTTACAGCTTTGTATGGGCCTT
>JARSSU010037722.1:0-27774 GCA_029619165.1 Eurosta solidaginis
AAGGTATTACTAGCTCGACCATTTCGGGCAACCGATATATCTGACCACATTAAAACCTTCAGGCCACCCCGCCTCCCCAACCCCCTAGTTAAAAATGAGGAACTTGGGGTCGCCAGAGCCCCGGCTGTCAATGAAACATGGATTAGCCACGGTTAGTAATGGACCAACCCCTTGAATTGGATTACCCAATTGAGGACAGCCTTTGGTGTATGATAAATGCTTGCGCTGGACTATAGTCTACTTCAATTCTTTACAGGTCCGATAAACTACACTCTTTCTTACAGACTCGTTCAAAATAGAAAACAATTCAAGCTTAAAACTTATATAAGCTGCTATAAAAATTAATAACACTACTGAATGATTTGCTAGGATGTATAGTCTAGTTAACAGGTTCATTCATAGCCAAAATTCGTTTTAAGATTATTTCGACAAATAATCTATTAGGCCGAAGATCACGCATGGAATATATGATGGACAAAGTAGATAAATTCAGAGCAATTTAGGCTCAAGTTTATTACATTATATGGCAAGCATGAGTGAGCAATAAAAGTTCTTCTGTCATGCAAAAGCCTGAAGAACCACGCAATTTGTGACTACGGTATGATGGAGGCCGTTCGGCCAGTGAAGCATACGACGCAATTTTGTAAAAATTTTGGAAAAACTTTCTCAACTTTTTATAGGAGTAGATTCATAGAAAGGATTCCCATAGGTATTGAGCAATATTCAATACCACTTCTGATTCAGGATAATAAAAGTGCCTTCAACGTCATAGGGCCTTAAAGTCACTGGGGTTTACGTCTACTGAACCCAACCATTGCAACAAAATTTGAACAACGAAATCAATGTGACTAGAAAAAGAGAGTTTGGAGTCAATAACTACAACCCAAGTCTTTACTCTTTTTGACAGCTGATTAAGAGATTTGCATTTAGTTTTGTAGATACCATATGTGGCAGTTGTATTAATGGAAAAGATACAACACGCATTGTTGGAATTTAAAACAAGAAGTATTGGTCTGCGCATCATGAGGCAAAGGAGTCCAGATCAGAAAAACCAAAAAAAAAAACCGTTAGAATAAAATAAATAAATAAATGTAAGGCGCGATAACCTCCGAAGAGATTTTAGGCCGAGCTTCTCTCCAATTTACGTTGGCTCTCCTTTTTTTTAATTTTCCTACAAATTGGCGGGACGGGACCTACTGGTTTTATGCGACTCAAACGGCACTGCGAGGCAGACGAGGTTTCACTGAGAGGTGTCTTTACATGCAGAAATACACTCGGAGGGCTGCCAAACACTGCAGAGGGGCGACCCACTTAGAAAAATTTTCTCTAATGAAAAAAACCTTATTTCTAAAATGTTGATGTTGCTCGCCGGGGTGCTGAGCCCAGGCATACGGCGTGGGCAGGCGGGAGGCACGCTACCATCACACCACGGTGGCCGCCAATAGTTAGAAAATAGTTTCACAAATAAATAGGTATTTTTTTGAAAAATATAGTTTTAGTGTTATTTATATTTCAACATTAAAGGGGAGGAGGGATGGGGAACATATTGAGTAAAAAGTGCTAAGTCAGGAGAAAAAATTTGGTTTAAGTGAGGACATTGTGATAAGTCATAAAATAGCTGCTGGGTTAGACTACACATGATTTTAATTTATCTCTTTCCAAGCTTCTACACTCAAAAGTATTGCACTAAGTATCCTCTTCACAGTTGAAAAAAAAGGTTATTCTCAAAATTATTCATGTTTTTCGTCTCCTGTAAAATCGTAAAAAGTGACTTAGCACGTTTTCACATAAGCTACGATATGTAGCTATTATATGCTGATTTCAAAAACCAATAAGAAAGTCTTAAGGCACAGTTGATAATTTCGCTCCACTTTTAAGGCAAATAAAGTTGTCAACAACTTTTTATGTATCGAAAAGTTCTTCTCATTGAAAAAATTTCAAAATTCAATTTAAAAATAGCACCACTACAATGCCGAAAACCTATTTAACTATGAGACTGCTGATCATGCATATTAAAACGCGACATGTGAATCGTGTTGTGGTGTTTTGAGGACGCAACCAGCAGGTCTTATGCAAACGATAATTTTGTTGCTGATATTCAAAGTGTTTAGAAAAACACACGGAAAATTTTAGTTGTCGTAGTTTCGTTTTATAGGTTGCAAAACAGTTCTCTTGGTGCTACTTTGTATTAAGTCAATAAATAAAGATTAAACGAAATAAATAAAAATAACTATAAACTAAACAGTAAATTCAATTAATTAAATTATATAACACAAAACAAACACAAATAAAATAAAATAAATTAAAACAAAACAAAATAAGGAAATGGGACGAGGAGGAGAGCGGGGACAATCGAAGGAACCGAGAGAAAAGAAAGAAAACGATATTAGGAGAAGAAACTCCAAGAAATTGAAAGTACAAATAAAAAGGAAAGAGGAAGAAAAGAAAATAACGAAAGCACAAGTATAACTAGGTGTCACTTGTGGTGTGTGAATTCAACCCACTGGGTCAACTCTACTAATACATAAATGATGTACGTGAACGCCAACTAAAAACATGATTTCTGATATACACCTCATTCATAGAAACTGTAGCACGATGGGACCCGATAGTGTCACGCCACCTCACTAAAGAGTAAGTTGCCCACAGCGGCTCTATTTGGAGCAACACTGAAGAAACATCGAATCGGCTAAAAAGTATTTTTAAGGTTTTTGAATTGTTAAAACTTTTCTTTTCAATATTGGCCAATACGAACTGATTTAGTTTTTAGTATTGTTTAGGATATATATAAGTGGTATTTGGCGACTTTGGCAAATATGTTTTAAGCTGGCTTGAGGTCGTGATGATAACTGAAAACGAAACGTAAGTTTATTTATTTTATACCAGATATTTCGATACACACGGTAATCGGTCTCTTCAGAGGAAATAGTTATCATGTGTTCACTGCTTGTTTCCGCTGAAGACGACCACGTGGTGTAGTCGAAATATATTGGGAATGAAATAAATAAAATTTGCGTTTTAACTTTATCATCACGGACCTCAATCCGAGCTTAAACATATTTATTGTTTAGGAAAGAGATTATTTAATTTGAAAGTTGATGTCTAAATAGTTATGAAAAAAGAAGAAGCTATTTTTTCGACACCATGTACCATCACTGACATCGTCATATTCGGCCACTTGTGTTTAGCACAGGTAATGAAACCAGACAATAGGAACATGTCACCTACTTTGAGCGATTTTGGAGTTGTAGGCTATTCGAGTGGGGAACACTTGACGCGAAAAGCACCGTAGCTACCTGGCAGACCCGGCAGTCGTTACTGTCCTACCTCATTTTTCTGCACTCACTTTAATAGAATTTAGGCAAAAATATATATATTACTCTCCTCACTCAGCTTAACTATTATCCTTCTCTCTCCTCTCTCTGCATCTCTCTCGCTCTTCCACTACCTCTGTTTTCTCTTCATCACACTCGCGCTTATTTTTGGTGCCCTTGTATTTTCTCCACACTTATATCTCATCTCTTGCTCCTCTTTCTTTGCCTCCATTCTCTTATTCTCCAGCTATATTAAACATCGGTCACGCTCCACTCTTGAGAAAGTATACGAAATATTATCTACACAAATTTCAGGAGAATCGCCACCATATATATAATTTTCAACGGGCAATTAATGGAGGGCTTCAATAATTATTTTTATCACTATGACTTAAGCTCAGTAAGAGGGCATTCGAGGGACACTGCCTTCTGGCGTAATGTGCTATAAATAAGACTTGTCAGGTACTAGCAGATGTAGGAAGTGAGCTGCTGGAAGAACCATTTAATACGGCCAAGGTACCAGATACTGCGAAAAAGTTGTTACGATCCCGAGGCAGCAAGTTGATTTCTTCTAGGACATATTGCCGACGGGCCGGAGTTATCTTGTAGATATTAATTGTACTAATTATGCCTGAATAGTTGGTGTCGGGAGCCTATTTATATCTACATGTGGTGTCGACCACTCAAAAATTGTCATCAATACCCTGTACAGGAATCCAGGAAAAGTCAGTTTCACAGGGGTGGACCAGTGAGACGGTGCTAGAGCCGTTGGTTTCACATGCAAATTAAAAAGATGGGTGATGTCATGATAGTCATAGGTAAAAGTTACATTAATTCAGATCGAAGTTGAGCTAGAGTAACACGCGTCGTTCAGCCCTATAAGTTCGCCCGGTCCGGGTGGCATCTTTCTGCGCAACTTCAAGGTCTGTAGGGTTTCTGCCGCTGGTGGCCATCAGCTACACTAACTGCTCAGGCTAACTATATCCATAAGTCGTGCACACGGTTAGGGTCATCTTCATTCCGAAGGCCGGCAGGATCTCTCAATGTGTCACCTACGATTTCAGGCAATCAGTCTCTCGGCGTTGCTTCTTCTAGACGTTTGAGCGGCTGAGCGACTGCACCTACGAGAAAGGATACCTGGGGGGTTCCTGTCGGCTTCACAGCATGCGTACTGCAAAGGCAGCAGATCGACAGAAACGCTCTCCATTCGATTGTAAAGCAAATAGAGGGGTCTCTAGAACATAAAGAGTATGCTCTGGGTGCCTTTTTAGACATCCAGGGTGCTTTTAACAATGTCTTACCGGGGCAATCAGAGAGCTCTGGTGGGTTTAGGAGTCGAAGCGGCTCTCGTTGAATTTATTAGCAACTATCTATGCGGCAGAACAGAATTGGGCCGCAGCGGCGTGGGGAGGAGCATAATAAGTGAGGAAGGTGTGCATGGGCACGCCACAGGGGGTGTCCTATCTCCTCTGCTCTGGGTTGTGGTAGTCATAAACGAGCTTCTTGTGGAGCTGGAAGGAAGCCATGGTTGTCGGTGTGGTGCCTATGCAGATGACCTCGCCATCCTAGTCAGGGCAATTCTGGGCACCCTGCGCGATGTTCGCAGGGATGCCTGGATACTGTGGCTGCTGCATCATGTGGATTGGCGGTCAACCCGGAAAAGAATCAGAATGGTTCTTTTTACAAGGAGATATAAGATAGCACGACTTCAGAACTCCTTCGATTGGAGGGGTACCGGTTCGGTACTTTACTGACAGGGTTAAATATTGGATTGTTCCGGACAAGAAGCTGTCCTGGAGGCCAATGTGGAGATAGGGCCAGGAAGCCGCGGTTGCCTGGTACTGCGGCAGAGGGGGCTAGCGGAAAGAGTATGGGGCTCTCGCAAGGAGTAGGACACTGGCTTTATGAGAGTGGTGGTCAACCGGTTCTGCTATATGGGGTGCTGTATGGTGGAGAGCACTGGACACGCGCGAGCACCTCAAAATGCTAGTGTCAGTGCAACGGACGGCGCTTATCGGTATCAGGCGCGTAGGAGAACAACACCTACTTGGCACGGAATGTCATGCGGTGAATATACATCCAGTAGATTGCGGGAAAGGCAGCCGCGGGCGGTCGTTGCGTCAGCTTCGGATATGGGTTATATGCTTTTTGATTTCGGGACACTCTAGCCTTCTTACTAGTTCGACTTTGGCCCAGGACAGGACGGACTATGGCATGCCGTGGCGCTCCCTATACAACTTCACCCCAGTCATTCCCCCGAGGGAGGATTGGAGAAGAGGAATTATCTGGACATGGCCGGTTACTGTTCACGATGGTCGAAGTTGGACGAAAGGTTGCGGGGGGTCTTTGTCAGAGCTAAATGTAAGCCGCATGTTTAGTTGGCTGATCACTGCAGTGTATCCAAGCGGAAGTTGCTGCGATTTAAGGATGCGGTGGATAAATGCTATCCATCGCTACTACGTTAGGGAATTAAATCACTCTGATAGCAAGCGGCTATAAAGGCCTTGAGTCAACACAGTGCGATCGAGGGAGTCTGGGAGTGCCTGACCTCACTTGCGATTGCATCGAATTATTTTTAGAATTAAGATTATCTGGGTCCCGGGCCATAGTGATATTCCGGTAAACTGTCAGCGATCTCTTAGCCCGATCGGTACAATGAACCGGATGAAGATGCTGTAGGGATTTTCCGGATTTCGCTAGACCACCTGTGGATGCTCTTCCATAGCTGGGCCTCGAGTCAGCTCAGGCAAACGTGGCGCGGACACTACGTCCTGTAGGATATCAAGATCTTTCTGGCCGAAGTGGCATGGCAGTAGGTCTGCGGCTATGGCCTCACCTATCAATGGTCCATTGGGGTTTTGACAGGGCACTGTCCCATGTGTATCCTGCGGTACCTGTCTCAATATATTGGAAACTCCATCCTGCTGCTGCAGCTGTATGGAGGATGAGGAGGTTGTACCCTCACAACAGCTTTATGCTGACCGCCCAGCTTTGCCAGAACTAGGCGAACGTCTACGGTCGTGACTCCACTTGGATCTCCGAGTGAGCTATCCAAGTTGAGATCGGGATCATTCGGAACTTTATCGTGCTACCCAACGATTCTCTAAGTAGTTATATCTACGTCACCGTTAGTTTAGTTAGTTTATATGTGGTAGTCACAACGGACCGTCATATTGTCCAGTGAGCTTCCTCTATCAGGGAAGCTACCACCCAACCTAACTAACTAACACGCGTCTCAGGGAGAATTGCTTCCTCTTCTCTTAAGACAGTTTTCGTTCGTCGGGCAACTCTGACTTGCAGATCCGCGCTTTTTGGTGGATATCACTGTGGGCCTGTTGTAATTTCTTTTGAGAACGGTGTGTTTGCTTTGTATGTGTAATAAGCGCTTATTTTTATCCTTAATCCAAGTGCTGCTGGCAAGATATTTGAACGATTTTTACTACGGCTCTGGATTCTCAGGTACAACTGTGGATGCATGCTCACCAAAATGTAGATCCTGATCCAACGCCACAACAATTGTTTTTTTCTTTTTGTGTGTAAGACAGTCGGTAGCGTAATGCCATCGACGTGGATGTCCAATATAGTCAGCATTTGCTATTTAAATTGTTACTCCTACAGGTTCTGTGGGACAGATGAAATTGTATTGTTCGATATGTCACTTTGTGTCCTTACCGGCACTGTCGGACAGATTCTCTTCATATGACACTGTCGTACAAGTCGTCTTTGTTCGTCTATGTGTACTTTCGGACAAGTCCTCTCTCTACCCATATGGGAATTCTTATCGGTGATATCATCTTGTTAAAACAATACTCGATAAGGAACATATTGTCCTAGTTTTTTAGTTTTAGTGTAGGGCTCCAAATTTTCCTTAAATAATCAGTTTCAATTCCTTCAAATTTTTTTTATATCTTGTTCATTTTGTAGCTGTTCTTGTACTGTAACCAACACGGACTACATAGAGAGAATTATTTATACTCCAAAGTAGACAAAGGAGGTCAATCGCATGACTTTTTGCAGGAAATAATATACAGCTAGTAAAGGATTTCGTTGGAAAATAATCAAAGGCAAATTTTTCTTATCAAAAACCCTTGCTATGAAACTCTCACTGATATTCACAAAAATTCACATTTTAGTGTAAATATATTACACAAACAACATTTTTATACGAAACCAAAGAAAAGCTAACTTTCCGTAAAGACTATCAACGAAAGCTTTGCCTCAAGTGATGCCCTCAACTAAAGCAGCTTATAATATGGCAAGAAATGCATAAAAAAAAACAGAAACTAATTTCAACCTTTGTGCTGAGTATTCAAAGAACCTTTAATGCTCATATTACGGTATTATGACTTAAAATGTGAGTGCATTGTGAATATATTTGAAATATAACATTTGTGTATATAGAAAGTCCAATGGTTTACAAAGATCTATTTTTCATGTGCGTATTTAACAAACATTACAAAGCTCTTGTAGGTATGGATGTATGTACATTGGTAAATGCAGGTCATTGTACGTGAGAAATATTTATGTAATAAGCGCCCACAAATCCCTTAAAGACATTTGTCGTACATATGTTACACTTTGTTTTTGTCTAAGTTGAAAATAAATGTTAGAGATATTGAAACAAAAAAAAGTATATTATTGTAGCATATTGATACTGAGTATATTATATTGATTGGATAACGGTTAGTTGTACACGTATAAAGGAATCGATATAGATATAGACATCCATATATTAAGTAGAATCATCAGTATCGAAAAAAATTGATTAAGCCATGTCCGTCCGTTAACACGATACATTGAGCATTGAGATATCTTCACCACATTGGATATACGGACTTATCTGGACCAAGAATAGATTGGTAATAAAAATGAGCGAAATCGGACAATAACCACGCCCACTTTTCGATATCGAACTTTTAGAAAACTGAAAAAGATGAGATATTTCAAAACGAATACCGCTAAGCTAATGAAATTTGGTAGGCGGATTAGTTTTATGACGGAAAACATAAATTTAAAAAAATATTGGATATGGGCACTACCCACATTTAGAAGAAGAAAATTTTCGAAGTTTAACAAGCAGTAAATCCGTTAAAGATATTACATTGAAATTTTGTAGAGACACTCTTCTTGCCAAATTATGTAGACTGAGTGAAGGTAATCAAATCGGTGAAGAACGACGTCCACTTTTATGTAAAATTTTTAAAAGGGACATGGATGAATAAAAGAAGCTATATTTTTGCACAAAAGAGCTTTATAGCAATGGTGTTTCATATTCCAAGTGGAATTATAACAAGAAAAAGCAAAAAATTCAAATTTTTGAAAATGGGTTTGACACCGCCGCTTTTTGACAAAGCAATTTTCTATGTTTCGGGTGCCATAACTCGAAGAAAATTAAAGGGATCATAATAAGATTGTGTGCACATATGTATTTTCCTTATAGCAAGAAATATTTCTAGTAAAAATGAGCGGGATCGGTTAAAGACCAGGATAGAGGATGTTAAAAAAGTCGTAGACTAAAATATAAGGTATATCTTAGCGAAAAATAGTTTTGTACCCAGTTTTATTGTAAGAAACTATGGGGGATAGTTTTTTTTTAGGGTGGCGTCACGCCCCTATTCCGATCAAACATTACGCAACATTTCTAGAGCCTCATAAATGCCTTATAAACAATCTTCGAAAAAGTAATTTATCTGAAATGAACTGTACAATTGAAACTCACGTTGAGTATATAATATTCGGTACTGACAAACTTTTGAGCACAAAGCTGACCCTGTTTAATGAAAGTCTTACCTTCAATCGCACCTCTGGAAGGGTTGTCCGCTCTCGTGAGCAATGACACTGAAAACTATGACATAAGGAACGATGAGATTGGCGAAAAAAGAGATGGTGACAGGAAGATAAACTTCCGATTGACGAAATGATCGGTAAAAAATATCGAATAAAGGAACGAAAATTCGATCATTGTTTAAAAACAAAAAAAAATAATTAATTAAATAATTAATCACAAAGAAGAAAGATGTTTAAAGGGTCGTAGAAGATAAAATAAGAAAGAATTTATTTGACAGAAAAATCAATCATAATAATACCCTTAATAAGGGTGGTCTGAAAAAAAGAGCTTCCAACAACTAACTTAGCTGGAATTCAATATTTTCAGCCGATATTTGCTGTGCTGATCGGAATCATTCTCATTCCGACAGCATTAAATAAAATACAAAATAATGTAAAGTGCGATAACCTCGGGAGAGAGGAACCTACTTGTTTTATACCGACTCCGAGCGGCATCTGCAACGCAGATGAGTTTTCACTGAGAGCTTTTCATGGCAGAAATACACTCGGAGTGCTTGCCAAACACTGGCCGAGGGGCGACCACACTTAGAAAAATTTTCTTCTAATTGAAAAAAACTTGTTTCTAAAGAGAAGGAGCAGCATAATTAAGGATTCTTAAGCTTCGTAACAATATTTTGAAGGATTGTGCAAATTGTTACTCATACGCCATGGCGTTTGAATATAACTTACGAAGAATGTTTCAAGAATCACGTAAGCACTTGGAAATCTCCCAAAACTAGAGCTTAAAGAGAAAAACAGTTGATTTGGACCCTATGACTAGTACAAAAAGTTCTGCAAATTTAAAACTCCCAATAAGGTTTTAAGTAACGACATAGTTCGCTTCCAGTTAATTAGTTTTGATTGGTGTTTCAAGACCTTTTTAAAAATATATTAGTTCATAAAGTCAAGCCTTCAACAACGAGAAAAATTAATACGAACAAGGAGCTGCTTAAACAACATTTTTTTCATTTGGACGAATAGTCCCAATGTAAGTTACAGAAAGTTGGCTGATCTCTTAAGGATCATTAAACTGCCCAAAGAACGATTTTGCGATTCAAGAAAGCGGCTTAGGGAAGGACAGCCCAATTGGAGAATAAAAAGTGATTCATGTAAAACAAGAAATGTTACCGAAAATACCAAACCACACATATACACGTCACACGAATCAAGCAGATTAACATGTAAGCTCTATGAGACCCAAACGGCAAACAACAAATTTGTCTACGATTATGGTTCGTCTTCCATGCATTTGAAAATGGACCTGAGAATGCTGCTAAGTGCTTAATTCGACAGCTTGCAGTATGAAGAAGACATTCCACATTTGGGAAATGCCATCCAGATAGGAAAGTTTGGCGGAAAGGTTCTGATTTGGCAAATTATTTGTGAATAAGAGCATAAAACAAAGCCGTTCGTTACGACAGAACCATTAGCGCAGAAATTAACTTGAGATTGTCTTCAAAAACATATCCGGACACTTCTACATTGTCATAATGGTGCAACTATATTTTGGCAGGACAGCATGCTCGTTTCACCCAAAACTGGTTCACAAATATGTACAGTGTGTCAAAAAAGCTAGAATCCAATCAACATGCCTGAGTTGTGGCCAAATGAGCGATATGGGCTCTTATGCTAATTAGAAAAAATTATATTAAATGTTTATGATAGAGTAAGGGTTATTATTAGGGTGAAAAAGAGCTGCTAAACTATCGTCGGTGCTACAAAGAGAAACAAATAGAAAATGGGTTGATGATGCAAAAGTGTTTGGTTTCATTCTTCATTAGGCTGAGCGATTCCGACGTTTGCTTTCATTTAAATTCCAAATCACTTCCTGACTAACAAAAACTTATCGTTAGGTTCACTAAGTAACGCAATGAAAAAATTGCGCTCTAACAAAACAATAATAAAACAATAAAGGCAATAAATGTATTTATATATATTTAATTTGAAATTTTATTTCCACCACTGTCTAAGTAAAACTTTTCTCATTTGTTAACAATAATAAATTATTTGGTATTAAATAAATTGCAGAAACGAGCTTTCAAAGGAATTGTAAGTAAAAGCACATAAAACGCTTTATACCAAAGGACTTACACTGCTTTTTACGCAACATTCAAACATACAAACTCAAGAAATATAAACAGTTTCTTTATTCATTATTAAACTCAACACATAATTGTTCAAAAAAAGCATACCAAAATCTATTTAAAGTTTAACGAAATTTACAAAATATTCAACATTCATTTCCTCTGGCTGCTCCTCGCCCCAATGCTGCAAGCATATTTTTTATACTCCAAGAACAATTGAAAACTTTGCCATCATATGACGAGATTTTCATGACTTACTTTTTCTTTTTAGATATTTCCTGCACAGAACTTTTCTTATTTCTTCTCCTCTGGCAATAAAGCAACAATAGCTGTGATAAATTTCAATTTTTGTTAAATCGAAACAACAATTTGTTGGGGTCGTAGATTGGAAAATTTTCTTAGTATTCTATGTTTAGTTTGACAAGTTATATCATTTCCAGCTCTCCTTTTTTGCCATTAAAAAATCACAAATACAATTTAAATGAAATGGAACTTGTTATGCATTATATGCACATGTGCGTTGTATATTAATTATTCTTAGAAATGCGATTTTATGTGTTAAGAAACCTTATTCAGTTAGAGTTAAAATTATGCGCTACAGAAATCGTAGAGCAAATTTTAGGCGCAGACCTTTATGCATCAGTTTATATATAATCAGTGATTAAAATGCTATTTAACTCTTGATTATGCTATTGCTCTAAATATGAACAGAACATAGAGGAGAGCCGAAACATAAAGAGTGATACCAGTTTTTATGCTCTACTACGAGCTACGTCGTCGTTTTAAAGCGGAGCAAATAGCAAGATAAAAACTTCAAACGAAATGTTAGTTGCAGTGGAGCAAAAGCACAAAGAAGGGCGGGACTGTCTTCGGCTGTGCCGAAGACTTCATACCTTTCATGAATGGGGCTGAACAATAATCTTATCCCTTCGTAATCTCCAAATAATGCGTTGTATAAGATAAGAAATATATAGTGAACAGATGTACAAACCTAAACGATTTTAAGATAAATATAAAAAATTGGCAAAAAGCCCCCTTATCTGAACGATCGGTTGTATGGGATATATATTATATATAGCTCCGATCGAAATGATTTTTACAGGAAATCTGTTATGATATGTTAGAATATATATCACAAGTTTCACGTTTTTATATTGGAAACTAAGGGAGAAATGGCCAAAAATCTTTCTATCTGAATGATCGGTTGTATGGGATAGGTATATACTATATACATATAGCTCCGATCAACGTGATTTTTTAGAAAATCTTCTATGATATATTAGAATAAATATCACCAAGTTTAACGTTTTTATATTGGAAATTAAGGGAGAAATTGCCAAAAATCTTTCCATCTGAACGATCGGTTGTATGGGATATATACTATATATAGCTCCGATCAAAGTGATTTTTTCAAAAAATCGTCTATGATATATTAAAATATATATCAACGAGTTTCACGTTCATACTTTCTAAATTAAGGAAAAAATGGCCAAAATCTTTCTATCTGAACGATCGGTTGTATGGGATATAACTATATATAGCTCCTATCAAAATGATTTTTTCAGGATATCTTCTAGGATATATTAGAATATATATCACCGAGCTTCAGGTTTGTACTTTCTAAGTTGCAGCAGGAATGACCAAAATCGGAAATTTATGTTAAAGTGGTCCGATCTTACCGGATTCGACAAATGTCTAATATAATACAAAAACACATCCTTGTGCCAAATTTCATTGAGATATCTCAAAATTTGAGGACTAGTTTGAGTTCAAACAGACAGACGGGCGGACGGACAGACGACGGACGTACAGACGGACATCGCTATATCAACTCAGTTCGTCGCCCTGATCAATTCGGTATGCTATGGAAGATAGACTCACCATATCTTCCATATTCCTCACGTTACAAACATCGGACCAAAGTTAATATACCATTTCATGTTCATGAAAGGTATAATTATGCTCACTCTGTTGGGCATTGTTATGCAGAGCTTTGTCTTTTCTCTCTACTTAGCTACAACAAATGCAACGTAGAAGCAAACGTGAGTGTCATGCTGCAACAACAGAAACTAGAAGCTACGGTAATTTTAACACAGAAAAAATACACCGCAAGCACAAAAATGACATCACATCAGCTAAAACATGAGAAAAGACAAAGTTCTGCACAACAATGACCAACAGAGCAACTAGCAAAATAAAAGAGCAACTCTCTCCACTACAAACAGCATATCCTTTTGAGTTTTATTTTGCTATTTTCTAACACACGGCGTAGCTCGTAGCAGAGCATAAACAATGATATCACTTTTTAGACTATGGCTCTGCTCTATGCTCTGTTTATATTCAGAGATGGAGCAGTAGCAGAGCATATTTTTCGTTGCTTCTTCTCCGCTCGAGTATCAAATGCAAACACTGCTTATAATAACAAGGCATCTTCTGTTTGACCATTTTTTGCCCATATTGGAATAAATATCATTCTAAACTCAAAAAATTATTTCGCTTTGCCTTATATTTACTTCCTAATGGAATATATATTTGTTGATATAACTGCAAGCCACCAAAGCGCGATAAACATAGTTGATTTGTAATTGTAGAAAAGTTAAATTTTATTTGTTTACTTATAAGCAATAATTATTTGTCTTTCCGCGCTTATTTATATATTGTGCATTGGTAAATATAAGAGGCCACCAACAAAAATCTGCTTAATGGCCGACTCATAAATAAAATTTACTCATGCATGGAATAGCTAAGAGTCGATTAATCAAAATTCCATCGGCAAGATAGTCTCTTTGGTTTTAGAACTAGTGAACTATACCCAAACTGGGAATTTTCTATAGATTCCAGACCCCGAGAATTTTAAACAATATTTTAGGGATGATTAAGATGAAATGTTTTGGCTCAGTTGCAAATATTAAATACAAAGATTAATAACATACATAATTTGCTGATAAAAGTTCTTTTATTGGTTTCCCTTTGATTTTGTCACCTAACTTAAGTCTTCTCGTGAAAATGTAAACGCGTCACTGGTAGAGGGAGAGGGAAGATGATAAGGGAAGGAGTGGGAGAGGGATAGGGAGAGAGAGAAAGGGATGGGGAATGGGAAAGGAGAAGAAACGGCCAAGAGAAAGGAAACGGGAAGGGGACAAAGGAAGAGCAAGAAGGGGTTAAGGTAAGTTAGTTGAGCTTGCCGGTTCATAAAGACCTCACATAGGACTGAATGTGTCCATAGTGTTACCAGAATTTGTTTGACAACCAATTTAAGAACCCCACACAGGCGCCAGGACTTATGTTATAGAATAACTCCATCCTCTTGGCAAATACTAGAGTTTTTTAGGACCTAGCTTAGTTGCTGCCTCGAAACCTTCCAACTCTGCCGCGCCTAATAGCTGGAGCCTTGACCTGGTGAGCGCAGGAGCCCAACAGCGAACGTGATTAACAGTTCCTTTCTGCAGCTCGCACTCCTAAATCAACTGTTACTCACGAGGCTTAACTTGTAAGCATGTGACGCCAGAAGTCAAGTTTTTACTCACACCACCTCGTTGACTAGCAAACTTTCGACTTACAAATATTTAAAATTTTTATGACAGTGAATTCAATGGATGAAGGACGGATTACTCGAACTGGCTACAGACCTATTAATTCGGGCCATCACTATAGTGCAGGAGCCAGGGTCCAAAAGCTAATAAAGGTTGCTTTCTAGTCATAGAAAAAAATGCTCGGCCCGTTATATCTTCGTGGAGATTTTAAGCTAGCGAAAATATCGAATGGCGCGAAGAGAAGCAAACAGAAATTAGGTTCACGATATAAAAAAAGTATGATTTCTTATCCAAAAGTCGTTTTCCGAGGTTCGGCCGAGGTTCTTTTCCAATTTGTTTCGTGCTGCTTTTTGATTTATTCAACAAATCGGCGGGATAGTTTCTAGATGTTTTATGTTGAGTCCGAACGGTATCTGTACGTTATGAATTTTCGCGGAAACATTTTTTGGTATTCTTATGTAGTTTTTCCTAGGACGCGGAACCTTCGGTGTTAATGGCGAGCATCCTAAACGTTAAATCACCACCCTCAGCGCGGGGACTCCAAGTCAAAAGATGTTTGCTGACGTCCGTTAATCCTGATAGAAAGTACATTCTGCATACACATTCTGCACTTACGTTTCGAAAAGTTAGGGCCCAATAAACTTCAAATAGAGAACAGAGATAGCTTAATCGATTCACCGTAGTTTTTTGATCACTTACGTATATTTTCTGATGAAGTTTCGTCTTTTTCTTTTGTGCTTAGAAATATAGCCAGCTTAATAAATCCTATGTACTTCATTTAACTTAAATTTAAAAAAGTTTTGTGAACAGCTTTAGTAGTGAATTTCAAAAATATAAAAGAAACTAATGGAGCTCATAAAAACAACAATAACTCGAGATTATAAAAAAGCGGAATATTTGCAAATAGGTTTACGCCTCTTATTCTGAATTTTAATCAACCTACGCCTAGAAAATTTATCTGAGAATTTTGTATTTATTTTTAAAAAAATCGTAATTGATTCTAATTTCTTTTTTCTCTATTTTGTTTCAGATTCTTATTGGTAAGTCCCTTTAAAATATCAAAAAACATATTTTCGAATTGATGCTTGCATATTGGTAGAAATTAATATACTGCCCTAAATTTGGTCTAACTGCATAACTTTTAAAAGTTTTTACCATTTACCCTATGTCCCTCTCTCTCACACTTTTCCTTATCCTTTTATTTACTCCTCGTCCCTCCGCCTTTCTCTTTCTCTGCGTCCTTTCCCTCACTTCTTTTCTCTCTAGTTCCTTCCGCTTCTTCTTCCTAACTGCTTATCTTCGTCTAACTTTCACTAACCTTTTTCTCAATCTCGTTCTCCTTCCCTTACTTTACTTTTCTCTAGTTCTCTTATTCTTATCCATCCCTTATTCGCAGTCTAAGTCCGAGTTCTAGTTCCAGCTTAACAAAAAATAGTGTCTAAAAAACAGATTAAGAAGTGGACCACCCTTACCATTTAGGGGTATGAAAAATAGATGTTGGCCCATTCTCGGAATTACTCAATATGCTCACGATATTTTTTATATATTAGATGTATGTATATAGAAAGCAAGTAAGGGTGTCTAAGTTCGGGTGTAACCGAACATTATGTACTCAGCGTGAACTTCATCTGTACATTTCATTTCAGATAAATTACGTTTCTACATAACGCGTGGCACCGCCCATTTAAAAAAAATGTCTCCCCATTTCCTATTACAATAAAAGTTAGTAGGAGAAATGTCATTGATACAATACTATTTTTCGCTAACATATAACTTATTGTTCTAGTCTATGACCCTTTTAAACTTCTTTTATATTGTAACGAATTCTGGGAAATTACTGATAATTATGCACCTTCGGCTACGTTCGAATCGCTTAACTGTCGAATAAATAATTCAAATATTCAGTATAGTCAAATGTTGTTTATTTACAACTCTACTGTAGTAGTAGTACTTCACAAATTAAATACTCGCTTGCTTCACCCAAAGCGTGTAAAATCAAAACTAAACTATTATTTCTAAACTTGCGCTGTTTTACACTCTACTGCCTCGTTCGCATATCTCTCCATGGGTCTAGACTCTTCACGAACAACCTTCTCGAAAATCTGCTTATTTATTTCTCCTTTATGTGTGTGGTATTTACTTTTGTCTTCTAATTATATGCGTGTGTATGTGGAAGTAATAACTTCTGCTCTTAGGTGATGGCTACATGTGCGTATGTGAAATAATGTCTTCGCAGAGGACTTTTTGTATGTAGGCTATTATGGATTCATGTAGTGAAATTAAAAAACAAGTTTTTGAAAATTTTTCACTTAATGCCCGACATTTCGCTAACGATTCTTAGCTTCTTCTGGGGCTTATCTTTTTTCTTTATGCAAAGAAACAGAAAAATTTTTGTACAAAAATTAACGACCCTGTACACAGGCAAATTCAAAATGTAAAAACACTCACATAAATTGACGTAACAAATTTCTATAAAAATTAAATATACATATTTATATATATATATATATGTGTCTGTATCAGTACCAGCAGGTTCGGTACACTTGTCATACTAATTGTGTTTTGTGTTTTGTAAACACAAGAGATATATTGCAGCAATGTCTTTGGTGTCTTCCTTTATGTTGACAGTTTGTTCTCTTTTTTTCGAATAAACGAAGGCTTTCCATGGTGTATCTTATTCTTCCTCTCTTCTCGATACCTAATATTTTGGTGTTTTTAATATCTGCTTCGTGTTCACTGTTTAATATATGTTGTGATAGCGCGGTATTATCTTTCTTCTTCCTTATGTCTGCTTCATGTTCTGAAAGTCGCACTCCAAGGGCTCGTTTTGTTGTTCCAATATAAACTTTGTTGCATTGTTCGTTCTCTTTACCATTACATCTTATTTCATATACTATATTGTTTTGTTCTTGCAGCTCTGCCGGCTTTTTGTTTTTGTGAAAAACCGAAGACAAGTGCAATTTGGTTATTCGCTCTTAGCTTCTATGTTTGCAGGCATGTGAAGCTGCTGCTTTGATGTTTACATTCACGTATGTGTGGTTGCTTACTTTGCTCTTGTTGTGCATTTATTTACTAGCAGCATAGTGACTCATCGAAATTGCTAGCATTCGCCACAATATAAAAGTAGGCTTGGTCTTATACCGATCCCGTCCATTTTTACTAAAAAATAATATAAAAAATTTGAATTTGTTCCGATTTCTAGTTATAATTCCACTTGGGAAATAATTATAATTGATATAAAGCTCTTTCTTGTAAAGATATAGCTTATTTTATTCGTATACCTAATTTGGTGAAGATATCTCAATATTTTCCAGCTATCGTGTAAACGGACGTATACTCGGGCGGACATGGCTTAATCTAATTTTGTTTGATACTGACGTTTTTGATATATGGATGTCTATATCTATCTCGATTTCTTTGTACCTGTGCAACCAACCGTTGTGTTACCAAAGTTAATATACTCTGTGTGCAAAGCAAGCTGAGCATAATGAAATGGCACTAATTTCCCTATAACTTATAACGATAGACCCATTTCTGTGATTGCTTCCAACTTTCCAAATCACTCAGTATCTCATCTATCACACATTGTTATTGATGTCAAAAATGTGAGTACTTCCTACCCTTTGCTTTGAGGTCATAAAAAGCCCCCTTTTATTAATGCAACAAAACGCATGAATCATTTTATTCAATTAACCACACATATTATTCATTAATTTATTAAAAGTTCATTTTCTGTTAATTCATCAATTTCCGCATTAATGCATCTGCATGGGTAATTTGAGCCAATAAACTTTATAAAATTTATGTCAACCATGTCAAATACTTAATATCGACTATGCGTAAACTAAACGAATGTGATAAAATACCAATTCAGTATAACAACGTTTATTGATTGGTTTGCACTTACATATCAAATGAGTTTGAAAGATAATACGAGTGGATTAAGTTGGTAACAATTAGTCGAAAATGATAGTAAGCAAGATAATACACCGCCACCGTGGTGACACCCCGGGAAAAGCAACATCAAATTTTAGAAATAAGGTTTTTCTATTAGAAGAAAATTTTTCTAAGCGGAGTCGCCCCTAGGCAGTGTTTGGCAAGCGCTTCGGGTGTATTTCTGCCATGAAAAGCTCTCAGTGAAAATTCATCTGCCTTGCAGATGCCGTTCGGAGTCGGCAGTAAAACATGTAGGTCCCGTCCGGCCAATTTGTAGGGAAAATCAAGAGGAGCACGGCGCAAATTGGAAGAGAAGCCGGCCTTAGATAGCTTCGGAGGTTATCGCGCCTTACCTTATTTTTTATATTTAAGATAAACATTAGATAAACTGTTATATATGTATGTGCATATGCACGTATTGTACAGTTAAGCACACGTTCAGTGTTCGTAGTCCGTTCCCAACCTCAGTCTGTCACCAAGGCAATAAAACAACATGGTGAAACTTTTAGATCTGTGGTTAAAGTTATTTGATGGTACTTATCGATACTTGCAAAAGCGTAAGCGCCAAATACACGACACGAACATTTCCGCGAAACATTCCCGTAATGTCATGTTTCTGCGACCTTTCAGTCGTGTATATTTAATTTTTGGCCAACATTTGCGCGAACTGTTCATGCGCGTATGGCGAAATAGCTCATAATCGTAGTAATTTCTGAACGGAACAGACGTGCGCGGAAAAGTAAAATGGACAATAAAAAATTTCTGAGTGAATTTATTGAAATGTATAAATCTTTGCCAAACATTGTGGCAAGTAAAAAGCAAACATTATTGTAATAGAATTAAAATGAATATGATTATGCGACTTTAATCGAAAAACAAGTAAGGAAGTGTTAAGTTCGGTGTAACCGAACATTACATACTCAGTTGAGAGCTATGGTGACAACATAGGGAAAATAACCATGTAGGAAAATGACCGAGGGAAACCCTGGAATGTGTTTGTATGACATGTGTATCAAATGAAAGGCATTAAAGAGTATTTATGAGGGAGTGGGCCATAGTTCTATAGGTGGACGCCTTTTCGGGATATCGTTATAAAGGTGGGGACCAGGGTGACTCTAGAATGCGTTTGTACGATATTGGTATCAAATGAAAGGTGCTAATGAGTATTTTAAGAGGGCGTGGGGCTTAGTTCTATAGGTGGACGCCTTTTCGAGATATCGCCATAAAGGTGGACCAGGGGTGACTCTAGAATGAGTTTGTACGATATGGGTATCAAATTAAAGGTATTAATGAGAGTTTTTAAAAGGGAGTGGTGGTAGTTGTATATGTGAAGGCGTTTTCCAGATATCGACCAAAATGTGGACCAGGGTGACCCAGAACATCATCTGTTGGATACCGCTAATTTATTTATATATGTAATACCTGCCAAGATTTTAAGGGTTTTTTATTTCGCCCTGCAGAACTTTTTCATTTTCTTCTACTTAATATGGTAGGTGTCACAACCCATTTTATAAAGTTTTTTCTAAAGTTATATTTCGCGTCAATAAAACAATCCAATTACCTTACAATGTTTCATCCCTTTTTTCGTATTTGGTAACGAATTATGCATTTTTTTCATTTTTCGTAATTTTCGATATCGAAAAAACTGGACGTGGTCATAGTCGGATTTCATTCATTTTTAATACCAAGATAAAGTGAGTTCAAGTAAGCACGTGAACTAAGTTCAGTAAAGATATGTCGATTTTTGCTCAAGTTATCGTGTTAACGCCCGAGCGGAAGGACAGACCGACCACTGTGTATAAAAACTGGGCGTGGCATCAACCGATTTCGCCCATTTTCACAGAAAACAGTTAACGTCATAAAATCTATGCCCCTATCAAATTTCAAAAGGATTGGTTAATTTTTGTTCGACTTATGGCGTTAAAAGTATCCTAGACAAATTAAATGAAAAAGGGCGAGCCACGCCCATTTTGAAATTTTCTTTTATTTTTGTATTTTGTTGCACCACATCATTACTGGAGTTGAATGTTGACATAATTTACTATACGTAAAGATATTAAATTTTTTGTTAAAATTTGACTTTAAAACAATTTTTTTTTAAAAGTGGGCATGGTCCTTCTCTCGATTTGCTAATTTTATTAGCGTAATATAGTAATAGGAGTAGCGTTCCTGCCAAATTTCATCATCATATCTTCAACGACTGCCAAATTACAGCTTGCAAAACTTTTAAATTACCTTCTTTTAAAAGTGGGCGTGCCACGCCCATTGTCCAAATTTTACTAATTTTCTATTCTGCGTCATAAGTCAACTCACCTACAAGCTTCGTCGCTTTATCTGTCTTTGTATGAATTATCGCACTTTTTCTGTTTTTCGAATTTTCGATATCGAAAAGTGGGCGTGGTTATAGTCCGATATCGTTCATTTTAAATAGCGATCTGAGATGAGTGCTCAGGAACCTACATACCAAATTTCATCAAGATACCTCAAAATTTACTCAAGTTATCGTGTTAACGGACGACGGACGGACGACGGGCCATGGCTCATCACATTTTGTGTTCGATCCTGATTATTTGATATATGTAGTCTATAGCTATCTCGATCCTTATATATGTACAACAACTCACCTGAGTATAATTAAAAGAAGTAGATCCTGATGCACACAGGATACAGTTATATAAAAAACTAAGGAGTTTTGGGCGCATTGCTGTCAACATTTTAGTCTTCAAAGCTATTGCCACTAGCTAGAAAGCGCAAAGTTAAAGCGAAGGCGTGATGAGGTGAATCGCTCTCTCATATTGTATCCCGTTTCGGTAGAGTGCAAAATTTTTTCGGAACAGTTTATCAAATGTTGCCTTGCTCATACGAACGTAATTTTAAAATCATTTTGTGACGTGAATTCAGTTCATTATAGTTCACTTTGTCCAAGAACTGCTACGTTTTTTAAACCATCGTTTGCACAATTCTTTTTGTCGATCTTCTCTACGCTTATTGCCCACAGCGAGCAATATTGCGGCAGCACATTGTTGTCCGTATTTCATCGCTCGTCTAAAAGAGAACTATGTTCGGCCAAAAGTTCATATGGTGTATGGCCAAAGCTGCGAACAAGATTGCGGAATGTTCGCCGGAAATGTTCGTGTCGGTATTTAGCGCTTAAGCTGACTAAAACGATTGCAAGGCCTCTTGTGCCCGAGATCACCTTATTTAAGGAGAGATGTATCTCCGCTACGAAGTCTGGCATCTAATCTTTATTTTATACGCTATTGGGAGCTCTTTACCTTTGTACGACTTCATATGGCTCATACCATTTTAGGGGGAAAGAAGGTTGGCAAATGAGGTGATGACGAATGTTGTTGAGGTGTAGATGCTGCACACTTCCCGAGAGTTACGGGAGTAATACGAGTATGGCTGTCGCCGCATGTGAGTGGTGTGCTTCGGTAGTAGCACCTTTATAGTGTTGAAGTCGACCGCAGCCGTAGCGAATTCTCGACCATCAAGTCTTCGGGTGTGTGGATTTTGGGTGAGTTATAATAGGCTACCGTCTATACCTTCTTAGCATCATACGCACTGTGCCGTATTGATGTATCTCCTATCTGGCACTATCCATACGTTACAACTACGCTCCGGACACCTCATCATGCACTTATTTGATCACATGTGTCTAAGTGCAAAGTATGGAATAAACACGGATGAGTTCGGAGTTTTCTCTATTTTGAAGCCAGCTTAGAGGCATTTGCCTTGGCGTATGAACTACGCGTATCATACCAAACGAAATGACTGCAATCGTGCAGTTCGTAAGATGTTGGATGGATCAGAATGATGGCCTCTACAACAAGCACATGCGATGTATATATACCCTGTGAAGAAACTGGCTATCATAAAGTGTAGTGGGACATAAAATTAACGCCAAAAAACCATTTATCTTGTGTTCACTTCAAAAGGTAATAGGTGATGGCCCAAAATTACATGGCTGACCCTTGAACCCGTTGAAGAAATATGAGTTGAACTTTATCGTCATAACTTCAATTGACCTGTGCCATTTGAAATGGTAAGTTGAAGAACACTTCTACGGCAAACGATCATTCCACATTTGGCAGTTGAAATCGGAAGTTATGAAAGTTGGACCGCGGCTGCATAGTTTACCTCGTCACGACTCAGGGCCGAAAAGTAAGGAACGGTAGTGCGTTCATCACAGGGCGATGAAGCATTGAGGTTCATATGGGTAAGTATTTCCACGTTGTTCACGTCGGGTCAATGGAACTCACCAATGCAATGTATAACTACATCCTGTGTTAAATGATTAGTTTTAGCTAAGTCGAAATCATTGGCGCAAAAATAGTAGTAGATTGGTACGAAACCAAGCAGCCTAGAAGTTTCAACTTAGTCACATTAAATTGTCCCGTGCTGTCGTCTAGTACCTACTCAATATCAGTTATTGGACATTCAAAATCGTAAATCTCCGCAAAACTTCGTAACTCTCCTTATTTCTGCAAGAGAAGAAAAAGAAGAAGGAATGAAACTTAGAGCAGTGATCGCACTTATGAAATAATATTCGCGCTCACTTCACACATATTCTTGTTATCTTTTGTTTAGGAGTTGCTCGTTGACAAAGTCCGTTAAGTACGTTTTTTTCTTAACTCGTGACCGATGGGCTTGTTTAATAACAGTTTTTGGTATGATGTGTGATCTTTCTGTACTCATTTAAGCACTATTTGTGGTCTCTATTTCGGTCTCATTCAAGAACGTTTGTGCTTGATCATTGCTGGAGTGAGAGGTAATATTTTCATAGTACCATTTATTTTTTTTATTAATATCATTTTTTTGTCATTATAACAAACAATTATTAAAATCCAAGAGATGGGGAAAACGCATAATATGCATTTTTCATATATTTCTCTATTCAGAAATTCTTATTTGATGATGCAATCTGAATATATATTTAAAACATTTAATAACAAGTTTGAGATTACTGTGCATATGTGATTGGAACTGAACGAAAAAAAGAGCTAAAAAAGTAGAACATAAAAAAATTGTTTTAAACATTTTAGAGTTTGACGGTGATCGAACTCGAGCCACACAATCGCACCGCAACATCATAGTCGCTGGGCCACTACACTGCTTAACAGCTTGTGCAAATGTTGTATTTAACATTTTGTAGTGGCACATTGAATTGTACCGTTTTTTATACTCAGTTGAGCAGAGCTCACAGAGTATATTAACTTTGATTGGATAACGTTGGTTGTACAGGTATAAAGGAATCGCGATAGATATAGACTTCCATATATCAAAATCATCAGGATCGAAAAAAAATTTGATTGAGCCATGTCCGTGCGTCCGTCCGTCCGTTAACACGATAACTTGAGTAAATTTTGAGGTATCTTGATGAAATTTGGTATGTAGGTTCCTGGCACTCATCTCAGATTCTGTTTAAAAATGAACGATATCGGACTATAACCACGCCACACTTTTCGATATCGAAAATTTCGAAAAAACCGAAAAAGTGCGATAATTCATTACCAAAGACGGATAAAGCGATGAAACTTGGTAGGTGAGTTGAACTATGACGCGAATAGAAAAATTAGTAAAATTTTGGACAATGGGCGTGGCACCGCCCACTTTTAAAAGAAGGTAATTTAAAAGTTTTGCAAGCTGTAATTTGGCAGTCGTTGAAGATATCATGATGAAATTTGGCAGGAACGTTACTCCTATTACTATATGTATGCTTAATAAAAATTAGCAAAATCGGGAGAACGACCACGCCCACTTTTAAAAAAAATTTTTTTAAGTAAATTTTAACAAAAAATTTAATATCTTTACAGTATATAAGTAAATTATGTCAACATTCAACTCCAGTAATGATGTGGTGCAACAAAATGCAAAAATAAAAGAAAATTTCAAAATGGGCGTGGCTCGCCCTTTTCATTTAATTTGTCTAGGTACTTTTAATGCCATAAGTCGAACAAAAATTTACCAATCCTTGTGAAATTTGGTAGGGGCTTAGATTCTGATGCGATATCTGTTTCTGTGAAAATGGGCGAAATCGGTTGAAGCCAAGTTTTTATACACAGTGCGTCCGTCTGTCCTTCCGCTCGGGCGTTAACACGATAACTTGAGCAAAATCGACATATCTTTACTGAACTTAGTTCACGTGCTTACTTGAACTCACTTTATCTTGGTATTAAAAATGAATGAAATCCGACTATGACCACGCCCATGTTTTTCGATATCGAAAATTACGAAAAATGAAAAAATGCCATAATTCTTACCAAATACGAAAAAAGGGATGAAACATGTAAGGTAATTGGATTGTTTTATTGACGCGAAATAAACTTTAGAAAAACTTTATAAAATGGTTGTGACACCTACCATATTAAGTAGAAGAAAATGAAAAGTTCTGCAGGGCGAAATAAAAACCCTTAAAATCTTGGCAGGTATTACATATATAAATAAATTAGCGGTATCCAACAGATGATGTTCTGGGTCACCGTGGTCCACATTTTGGTCGCGATCTGGAAAACGCCTTCACATATACAACTACCACCACTCCCTTTTAAAAGCCTCATTAATACCTTCATTTGATACCCATATCGTACAACACACATTCTAGAGTCAACCCTGGTCTACCTTTATGGCGATATATCGAAAAGGCGTCCACTATAAACTAAGCCCCACGCCCTTTAAAATACTCATTAACACCTTTGTTTGATACGCCATATTGTACAAAAGCGCATTTTCTAGAGTCACCCTGGTCCACCTTTTATGGCGATATTCGACAAGGCGTCAACTATAGAACTAAGGCTCCTCCATTTAAAATGCGCATATTTGCATGTGGCTCAAAAACATTTTTTAGCATACAAAACTTATATTTTTTTTGTTAATTCAAGGGATTCTTTCGCAGCTCCGCACCCTTAGCCAGTTCTGCGGTTCTAGATTTGATAACATAAGAAAGCATGTACATGCATAATTTTCATTGTGCCTCAAATACCTGCTCAAAAATGCTTACCAACTCTCCTACTATAACATACTATATCCATTCTGCCATCATCAGGCGCGAAATATACAAAGTGGCAGCACCGTGGACAGCTGATTTGCACTGATTGATACATCAACTTCCGCACAATACGATTTTGACATTAGTTTATCGATTTACAAAACAAGTACTTTTATTATGTTTGGAGTATGTCACCACCAAGATCCGGTGTTCGAATGGAACCTGGCATTAGTGACAGTAAAACAGCCCAATTTCCACATCGTTTGTTTTGCAACAGATGTCGCAGCGCTGTGAAAATCATTGGCAAGAACAGAATAGAAGTAAAATAATGAGAAGACAAACAAACAACCGCTGTGATAGCTGAATGGTTATAGCAGCGGCGCCTAACGTGTGCCGATGTAGCATAGTAGTTCCCGAAATGTCTCTATGCAACGAGCTTTGGCTGATGGTCTAATTTCTACTTTCTTCTATTCTAACTGAAACTATCTGTTTCTATTAGACACAAATCTATCATAACATAATAGATAAATAATTTGTTTCAGCTGAGCTCGATTCGAGACCCGATCTTGAAAATAATTTTAATCTAAATTATTCAATTACACCCTTTTTAAACCGGCCTCCGAAATACGACTTTACGACCTTCGCTGAGATAACGTCCTTATTAACAGAATGTCTTAGATATTTCCCTTTAACACAAATTTAAATTTGTTGCTTCTAATTAATAATTTTATTTTACTTACAATTCATGACTATTGACTAACCACTCCACAAAGTGTTTTCCATAATTCTTTTATTATACTCACGTGCTTTGCACACGAGTATAATTGACTTGATTGGATAACGTTTGGTGTACAGGTAAAAGGAATCGAGATATATATGGACTTCCATATATCAAATCAGTATCGAAAAAAAATTTGATTGAGCCATGTCCATCCGTCCGTCCGTCCGTCTGTCCGTTAACACGATAAACTTGAGTAAATTTTGAGGTATCTGATGAAATTGGTATGTAGGTTCCTGGGCACTCATCTCGATGCTATTTAAAATGATAGCGATCGACTATAAACACCCATTTTTCGAATCGAAAATTTCGGAAAATCGAGAAAGACGCATAAAGAAGCGATTACTTGGTACGTGGGTTTGACGCTCATACGCAAAATATAAAATAGTAAAAATTTTGGACAATGGGCGTGGCGAACCGCCCCATTTTTTTAAAGACGGGTAATTAAACGTTTTGTAAGCTGTAATTTTGGCAGTCGTTTGAGATATCATGATGAAAATTTGGCAGTAACGCTAGTCCTATTACTAATATGTTAGGTTAAATAAAAATTAGCACAATCAGATGAACGAACACGCCCACTTTTTTAATCAAAATTTTTAAGGCAAATTTAACAAGAAATTTAATTAGCCCAATTCAAAACGAAAATTCGCGTGCGAGTTTTACCCTTCTCCCATTCCTCGTATTCTAAATACAATTCCTTGTTTAGGTTTTTTTTCACTTCTCCTTTCCTCTTCTGAACAATGTTCGAAAAAGGGACAACCGGTATGGGAGAAAGTAGATATTATGAAATGTGAGGGAGAGTGAGATTACTTTTGCCACTATACATATGATTTTTTTTCTATTTAATTAAAGGAATGCAATCAAAATAAATACATAACAATAAAAAAGGAAATTCGTTCGTTTAAGAAAGAAAACTTATTTTTGTACAAATTTGTGCTAAGATATGTATTTACATTCTCCCACCATTTTCTCACTGTTACATACAACAACAACAACAACCACTATTCTTTATTTTAAGTCGAAAAGTTATCATAAGCAACGGATGAGCTTTTTGTAGATTTTGATGCAGCCATCCAGGAATTGAGCAAGATTTTTTAGGAAGGCTTAAGTAGATTTTGGCATATGGCGAAGGCGAACTCAACTCGACGTGGCGCCACAAAATTTCTTTGCAGATGAAGAGCGAACTCCGGCGGATTTGTGTTATCCCCCCTGCCTTCTTCTTATGCTGCCTCTGTTGATGTTTTTGTGGCACCAATCATTACTCCTTTCAGTGAATAACACATAAATGAATAATGTGCATTGTTTATACCTTATT
>JARSSU010037723.1:0-49192 GCA_029619165.1 Eurosta solidaginis
TGAAAGGTTGTGGAGAAAATGACATCGACGTTAGAGCTCAAATTCATCTGGGAGAGCCACCAAGCCGCAAGGCTTGTAAAATTCATCTACGTGCTGATTTACATATTGCTGCAATTAAATTGGTTTCAGGCTTTCAAAAGTTTTACCGGATAGCGGCAATACCACTTTGCACAAAAGAACTTTCAGTTGGCACAACAATGAAAGTTAGTGGATTTAGTCTAGGCGGTAGACCTCCTCTCGCAACAGCTGTTGTAACTATAATAGAAAAAAACCGAATGTAGGTACATGCAAGAAGCTTCCTTGCCACAACATATGGTTTGCGGTACAGTTGATTGTGGTTACATTAGTAGCGTTTCTGGAGCACCGGGCGTTGATGATGGAGCACTTCGTGCGGTGGGAGCATTTGATGATGAGGTCAACGAAACTCCGCAAATATTTGTAAATGCATGTGATGAGAACGTTTTAAAATTTTTTCAAGAAATGATGGCTGTAAAAGAATCAAACTCCGGGAGTTGTTCACACTGAGATGGAGCGTTTTTGAATATAATACTGTAGGGAGGTTACATGTGAAAGTGTACCATGGTGCGAAAAAATTTAACTTATAAAACTGGGGATAGATAAATATATTAAATTTAACCATTAAATGATTTACAATACCTTTAAATATAAGATAAAGTGATGATTTAACTACATCAATTAGGTTGAAATAGTTTGTTTTAAATGTTTGCTTGACATATGATTTGTGATTTGCCACTCCCGTGATTAATAAAAAAAATAATAATAATAACTACCTTAACTCATTTGTATTAAATAAGAAATCGCACGATAGGGGGTCACTCTGTCTGAAACCTCATTTTTCCCAATTCTGACTGCGCTGATGGTGTTGCTCAAGCTCCCTTTCTTGCTGTCGAAGGTAAGTAGTTTCACAAATGATGAACCATCGCTCTCAGTGGTCAGTTGAAGTAATCATATTCAGAAAGCCAACTGCTTCAGGCTCAATAACAAAACACACACATTCTCATAAACGTGTCACTGAGTAAATCGCAAAACAAACAAATATAACTAAAGCACCGGATATTCAGTAAAGGTGTTGTCTAATTGACCTAGCAGCATACAAGCAGCTTCTTTTCGCACTGTCAAAGGCTGCATCGAAGTCGACGAAAATATGGTGAGTATCCATTCTCAAATCGTGAACCTTCTCCTGGATCTAACGCATCGCGAAGATCTGTTCGATGGTAGATTACTAGAACAGAATTCGCACTGATAGGCTCCAATGCGTTTGTTGACTATGGGTTTCCGTCTTTCGCACAGTGTGCTAGATAGAATCTTAAACATGGTCGCCGTGGTGTGATGGTGCTCCGTCTACCACACCCAGGGCAAAGCAACATCAAATTTTAGAAACAAGTTTTTTTTCACTTAGAAGAAAATTTTTCTGAGAGGGTTCGCCCCTCTGCAACGGTTTGGTAAGCAGTCCGAGTATATTTCTGCCATGAAAAGCTCTCAGTGGAAACTCATCTGCAGATGCCGTTCGTAGTTGGCATAAAAGAAGTAGCTCCCGTCCCACTAATTTGTAGGGAAAGTTAAAAGGAGCGCAACGCAAATTGGAAGGGAAGCTCGACCACAAATCTCTTCGGAGTTTATCACGCCTTATATTAATTAATTATATTTATTTATTCCGCGGTGATTGGCGCGGTTTGTGGGATCACCTTTCTTGTGGATTGGGTAGAAAGACTGATGAAGGCATGCCCTTTGCCAAATCTTCGCCTCCGTTTTTGAACAGCACTCATCTCACTTCGTCGTAGTCAGGTGCTGGAACGTGATTTCAATTATCGCAATTGGGGTATCGGGTTCGTCTTCTCTCTCGCTAGCAACGAGGAGAAGTGTTCCCTCCACAACTTAAGCACACTCTGTACGTCAGTTACCAGGTCGCCATTATCTTTCCCTCTGGAATCTGTCCGGTCTTGAACCTTCCGTTATACACCACCGGATTTTTTGATGGAACTTTTGAGTATTATTTTGCAGCCAGCATCTGATGCTGTCGTACCTCACGCTCTTCCCTTCTAAGTAGGAATATCTCTTCCTTCTTCGTCTCACGATGACGCTCCATACCATGTGTGCCGCGCCAGTGTGCTCCGTTGCCCTATATGCAGCGTTTTTCTTTTTCGAGACAGCTCGACATCGGCAGGATCGGCAGGTGTGAGAGCAGAGTGGAGTAATCATCAGTTGTATGTTTCCTGAGCTGCTTTTCGATGGCAAACTTTAATTGTGTCACTGCGCGCACCTTCTTTGCTGCACAGAGGCGCGTACGTATCCGAGTTGATATTTTGACTTTGTACTGTGCGCACATCCAGGACACTGGAACAATATTTGTATGATTTTAATAGCATGGCGGTAGCAATCATTGTATGTGTTTTCTAGTTTTTCATAGAAGGAGTTCTTGCCCTTTTTGTCCACATCGTCTATAGGGGCGTAACCAGATAATGTAATGAAATGTTGAAAAACCTCGCCTTAATCGGTTGTATATATGTATTATATATATATGACCAATCTTGACCATATTTTCAGACTAAAACGCATATCATAACACCCTGGGAAATTTCTAGCTTCTAGCTGTTCGAGCAAACAGACAAACGGACATGAAGAAATCACCTCAGCACCTCATTTTTTCAGTATATTTATTGGTGTGCCTACCTCATCTCCTTCAAGGTCTGTCAACTTACGAATATCGGACCAAACTTAACTTAACTTTCATTTTTATGAAAGGTATAAAGATTCCTAGCTATATCACATTGTACGTGGCCTTGCTAACTGAAAAACATACGTTTTAGGTTTTAATTGTTTTGAAAGTCTTCTACATTTTACTAAAACATTTACTTAATAAGTAGGTACTATACTTGTTTGAGTGAAATTAAAAACATACAAAAACAAGTAAGGAAGGTTAAGTTCGGGTGTAACCGAACATTACATACTCAGTTGAGAGCTATGGTGACAACATAGGGAAAATAACCATGTAGGAAAATGAACCGAGGGAAACCCTGGAATGTGTTTGTATGACATGTGTATCAAATGAAAGGCATTAAAGAGTATTTTATGAGGGGAGTGGGCCATAGTTCGACTTTTCTACATAATACGTTTAAAAAAAATGTCTCCACATTTCCTCTTACAATAAAACTTGATAAGTGAATTATCATTGATTCAAAACTATCGTTTTGAAAAGTTATAGCTCATTATTCTATTCTACGACACTTTTAAACTTGTTTTATATCTAAGTTGCCGTGGTCTTTAACAAATCACCTTTATTAGAAATATTTTCTGCTATAAGGAAAATATGTGTACACAATTTCATTACGATATGTTAATCTTTCTTCGAGTTATGGCTCCCGAAACATAGAAAATAGTTTAGTCGTAAAAGGGGCGGTGCCACACCCACTTTCAAAAATTTTAGTGTTTTCCAGTTTAATGTTAAAATTCAATTTAGAAAGTAAAATTCTATTGATACAAAGCTGTTTATTTTCGTCTACGACCCATTTAAAAATCTTTTATATAAAAGGGGGTGTGGTCATTACCGATTTCGTAAATTTTTCTTCAAAGCATTCCTCATAATAAAGGCAAACTCTCCGCCGAATTTTGTTACGATAGGTTTAACGATTTTTGATTTATGATTAATAATATTTGTAAAATTAATTTTATCACAAGTGGGCGGTGCCACGCCAATTTTAAAAAATGTTCCAAATTTTAATCAAGAATCTCAATATCAGTCCACACTCTGTGTGCAAAGCACGTTGTGTATAAGAACAGCCGCTTTCGATGTCAGCTAACACTTACTTTGCATCACCCAATTCACCAAGTTATTAAAACAAAATACTAAAAGAAAAGATATATAATAAACTAGAAGACCCGGTAGACGTTGTCCTGCCCTAAATTTGGGCTATCTGGATACATTTTAAAAAGCTTTTCCGTCTAACTCTGCCCTCCGCCCCTCTTCACTTTTTCCTAATCCTTTTATTCACTCCTCCCTCCGTCTTTTTCGCTTAATCTATCTCCATTTTCGTCTCATTCTATTCCTTTCTCAATCTCCTTCTCTCTTTTCTCTTCTCTCAATTTCTTCTCATCCTTCCGCATCCCTTATTGCCTGTCCCAGAGGGTGGTATGTATTTTATTCCAGTCCCAGTCCCAGTCCCACTCCGAGTCTCAGTCCCAGTCCCACTACTAGTCTCTGTCCCAGTCCTAGTCCTAATCCCAGTCCCAGTCCGTCTCTGGATAATATATTACTCTGTACTAAAGCACTCATCAACAGCTTTCATTCGATATCCATATTGTATAAGCACTGTCTAGGCATTCGCTGGCCCACGTTTTGACCTATATCTCGAGACCATAGTCACCCAGGGGTATGAAAATTACCCTCTACACAACTAAAGACTCTCCTGAATTAAAAAAAAATATCATTGTACCTCTAAATCGCGGGCCCCCCTCAGATACCCTCCCCCCCCATTCTCTCGGCGGGCCTGGTGATGTGCTATATTTTCATTCGCTATAATATTTTTTATTGATAAGCAGGTTGTTTAATTAACACCAATCAATTACACGGAAGTATATCCGCACCACCTGAAAATATGAGTGCCACTGCGTATACGTAACATTTTATTATTACGTATAAACAAATAAAAAAATTTGCAATAAAATAATATTGCGACTATAAACTAAGATATAACCTATCCTATATTTCAAGTTAGATCAAACTACACACGGGCTGAAAAACAAATTCAAAATCGGTTCAGCAGTTTAGGGGTCCATCGCGGCCAAAAATGTTGTGACACGTGTTTTTTATGTATTAAGATTTATATGTTCATTTTTTATATTTAAAAAAAAATTAATAATGAATAATGAATTCAAATAAAATGACCCAAGTTGGTAAGAAAAGAAATTTACCCAAAAAAGGTGGCGATATTTTATATTGCGATTGGCTGAAAGAATCAGCGATATCAGTGATGCAAAATCCTTTATTAGGTTCCAGTATTTTAAACACTCCTTTCGAATGATTCTCACCTCATACTTAAGTTGAAGATATATGTACGTATGAGAAGGGTTTGAAAATCACTTGGGCTTACATTCAAACATCTGTTGTTTATTTGCGAAACTATAAAATAGCGTCCGCCGCCGTGGTGTGATGGTAGCATGCTCCGCTTACCACACCGAGGACTCTGGGTTCACGCCTCGGTCAAAGTAATATCAAAATTTTAGAAACAAGGTTTTTAAATTAGAAGAACATTTTTTTAAACGGGGTCGCCTCTTGGCTGTGTTTGGCATGCACTCCGAGTGTATTTCTGCGATGAAAAGCTCTCAGTGAAAACTCATCTGCCTTGCAGATGCCGTTTGGAGTCGGCATAAAACGAGTAGGTCCCGTCCAGCCAATTTGTAGGAAAAAATTAAAAAAGGAGTACGACGCAAATTTGAAGAGCAGCTTGGCCTAAAATATATCTTCGGTGGTTATCGCGTCTTACATTTATTTTCTTATTTATAAAATAGCGTCTGAAATGTTAATTTTGATTTACACACTTCAGCCTTCAACACCCAAGTCTCCCGGTTTGACATTTCCTAAAGTTGGCGGCCCTATCCAAAACTAGTACCTTGGAGTGAATCACATTAACTATAGCCTATCAACCAAGTTAAAATAAGCAAAAGCTTTCCGAAGAATGACCATCCTAACGTAGTGGACAGTCGAACTAGTATGAAAACTGGAGGTACGCGGTCATCCATAATGAGCTTTTATATCATAAGGCCGGAAAACAGCAGTTAACATCTTTCAACTTAAAATCGGTCGACTTTCATTCTAAAATATCGTTTTGATTTAACGAAGACTATTGAAATCAATGTTGTGAACACAAACGTCTGCAAACTTTGGTCTACATTTTAAAAATTTTATCCAGGGTCCTTGTAAAATTCTAATTATGTATATGCGCCGAGGATACACCTTACGCATTCACTTGCTTTATATTGCGCGCTGTTTAAGTTTGGCAGCAAATAGACTGCCCCGAGTTGTAGCAGAGGAGATAGTGAGATAAGGGTCGTACTGGGTCAAAAACTGGAGAAACGTTTATGAAATTGTCGGCATGGTGCCTCTGTCTGACTTTTCTTCCGCATCGCGTAATATGAGCATATCAATTTTTCTAGAGAAATTGATTCAAACGAGTTTGCAGACTATGCCGATAGTTCTTTTCAGTCGTCATATGATTTTTACTCCGACTTGCTCCCTACGTACTCTACCTATTTTAACGATGAGTATTCTGCGTACGCTTGCTAAATCTTAACGCTCGATGTTTCAAAAATGTTTTTTCCAAAAACTGTTTTATGTGCAATTTATGTGTCGCTGAAGACACCTATCACTATCATTGGGATTTGTCCTATATATAAAGACATACGGTTTAATTGGTTTGGTGAGAAAGTTTTAGATCTGCAGAAGGTGGTTAATATCCTTAAGGGTTATGTTATGTTAATAATAATGAGCTTAAAGGCCGTGGTTAAATAAAACACAACGTTTAAAATTTCATTGGTTTTTTTTTAATTTGTCAATATTTCGGCTTCAGTCTGAAGCCATCTTCAGGACTGTAAGTAAACACAAATGTATAAAAACGGGACATTCATTTCAGATACATGGTCATTAAAATTTACGTTATGCAACTAGGTATACATATAAGGGTTATAACTATAATTCAGTCTTTGTTTATATAAAAGTATATACTTATTGTCAACGAATTTTCCTAAATGAGGTGTTTAGCTATAAGTGATATTAAGACACACAGCATTTATTGTTATTGTCTGGAATCTTTATTTATTTTTATATATTTATAGTTTTAATGCATTTTGCTTTACTTTTTTATCACTAGTTGAAAGAAAATAATAAATCACTACTACTACTACTTATTATTTCGAGGGCGGCAAACTTGGCCGAATAGTCACTCCCTAACGTTTGAAGGTGTTTCTATGGTGTATCTCGGCAGCATAGCGCGACAAAAACATCTGTTAGAAAGTCTTCGAAGCTACACCTAGAGCTTCTAAAATTAAAGTTTGAAAAATTGTGAAAATAATTCGAAATAATTATGTAAAAGTGCAGATTATAAATATGTAATCTATTTATACTTATTTAATATTTATTCCGGCCTTTTACAATATCAAAAATTAAATTGGAAAAAGTTGATGTTTCCATAAGCATGCATGCAAAATGGTCAATGGCAACAGTGCTTATCTGTAACCAATACACACACAAATATGTTATGTACATGTACACAGACGCACACATTGATTCCTACGGGCTTGAGAGTTCGGTCAAACGTGTTTCGTACGACAAACGTCCGTACGTACGGCACACGTCGGTGGGTAACTGCCGCAAAAGTCACAATAAAATATTATTTAAGTTAGTTAACACTCGAATCGAAGAACTCGACTGTTCAAAGTTGACTTCGAAGAAACCTTGTAATGTTAATGCATTAAAAGAAATGGATAGGAAGAGAACGTTACAAATAACTAAGTAAATATTACATAACTAATTTAAACAATATTTTACTCTACTAAAAATTTAAAAAAATTTATATATAAATTAAATTTAAGAAACAACAACAGAACAAGCTTTTATTAGTTGTTAATAAAAGGAACCAAAAAGTAAAAAATAAAATTACTTTTTAAAAATAAGCTTTTTTATTGGTGCGGATTCCGGATCTTTCCGAATTGGCCAAAACGTTGATTTCCTTAAATACATACAAACAGAACCTTATACCATTAGAAAAAAACTTTTTTAAAAAATAAGCTTTTATTATTGGTTAATAAAATTAACTAAATGTAAAAAATAAATTGACTGTAAAGAAATATAACACTTTATAAGTTCATTGTAACCTTTAGCGATAATTAGGCTTCTTCGTCTACGAAAAAAAATCCATATTGTATATAATTATATATTTTTAACATTGAAACTTTACACGTTAATTATTAAATCTTACAGCTTATATCACAGTCCTAATTTGTCTAGCAAAAAGCGTGTTACATTGTGATAGCAAGAAAAGGAGGTCCTAAATGTTCTTAATTATACCATCAAAATTTAACACGCCTTTTAGTAGAACAATTAGGACTGTGATATAAACTGTAAGATTTAATAATTTAGGTGAAAAGTTTTAATGTTAAAAATATATAATTATGTACAATATAGAATTTTTTTGTCGCAGACGAAAAAACCTAATTATCGTTAAAGGTTACAAGGAACTTATAAAGTGTTATATTTCTTTACAGTCAATTTATTTTTTAGATTTTAGTTAATTTTATTAACCAATAATAAAAGCTTATTTTTAAAAAGTTTTTTTTTAATTTTATTTTTTACTTTTTGGTTCCTTTTATTAACAACTAATAAAGCTTGTTCTGTTGTTGTTTCTTAAATTTAATTTATATATAAATTTTTTTAAATTTTTAGTAGAGTAAAATATTGTTTAAATTAGTTATGTAATATTTACTTAGTTATTTGTAACGTTTCTCTTCCTATCCATTTCTTTTAATGCATTAACATTACAAGGTTTCTTCGAAGTCAACTTTGAACAGTCGAGTTCTTCGATTCGAGTGTTAACTAACTTAAAATAATATTTTATTGTGACTTTGCCTATGTCGCGTTCAGTTTACAACTGCTCATTGCAGACCTCTGCTCTGTTTTAAAATAAAATTCCAACTTTCGCTTAGCTAAAATTCCCTCGCCAAAAATCTGTAAAACAAAATCAATTGCGCAGAAAAGTATGCAACATTTAGCGATAACAGCCTTAAGCGGGAGTCATTGGTGCCGTATGTCGTATCGCTGTAGTCGTATCCCTAACGTAATCAGCTGTTTATCGTTACGACGGTAACCAAAAACCAATTGGTTTGGCTACGATACGGTTACGACCTTAGCGGCACCAATAATCGATAGCATTGATTCCCATAAGGTTGGTCGAATCAGCTGTTATAAGGTTACCGATACGGTTACCGATAACGCACAAATGTCTGCAGCTTAACTTCTACGTTCTTTGCATACACAAACAAAGCGAACTTACCTGCGTCCTTAAGGACTAAAGCGCCAATTACCCACCGACGTGTGCCGTACGTACGGACGTTTGTCGTATGAAACACGTTTGACCGAACCCTCAAACACGTAGGAATCAATGTGTGCGTCTGTGTACATGTACATAACATATTTGTGTGTGTATTGTTTACAGCAAAGCACTGTTGCCATTGACCAGTTTGCATGCATGCTTATGCAAACATCAACATTTGGAATTACAATTTTTCATGGTGCAAATGGCAGAAACAAATACTGAATAAGAATTTCTAGTTCATTTATTTGTAACCTCCAATTTTATATAATAATTTTAGGATATTTCAACAAAATTTTAAACAATCATTAGGCCTTTTTGTATAATAACTGCAGTTGGTCCAAACATAGCACACAAAATATTTAATAGGCAACTCTGTCTTGTGAGACAGCGATCAGCTGACACGTTTTTACGGAAAAAATCAAATTTGTTTTGATTTCTACGTTCCGGGCTACGTACGTACGTGCGTTGAACGTCGGTGAGTTTTCGTTTACATTGCACACTCATAAGTTAGGTCGTGACAGCTGACACGTTTTTTCTACGTACGTTCGTGGGTAACTGAGGTATTAGGCTTTTATGCCAAGGTGAGCACAAATCTTTACCGATAAATCTGTCATCGATTAATTTATCGAATTCTCGCAAAGCAATATTGCATTTTCATCGGAGTTATACATGCGTGCAAAATTCCAGCTCAATCGGACAACGGGAAGTATCAAATTTATCTTACAAGATTTGATTACAAACAACAGCCAAGTGTTGAATTGGTCATCAATTTTGTAAGAGACTGATAGCCTTATTGGCAAAAGGTGGCAACCTTTTGAAAACATCCTCAGTGGCAACACCTAGGTGAAAAGTCTTAAATTTTAATACTATATCGATGTACCAAATTTGATTTAATTCGTTTTAAACCGTTTCCGAGATGGTAGTGGATACGCAAAAAAATCTAAAAAAGAAGGTGAGGTGACAAGCATTAGTGACAACCCTTCTTAAAAGTTTCAAAAGAAATGCAGAGTAAATACCCATTTTGACATATCTCATGTAATATAATGCCAAAAATTGACCCCGCCTCCATCCGAAACCGACGACCCGATCCATAGTAACAATGAAGTGGGACAACCACTTTTTGAACAGGAATAACTGCTGTTTTAATTTGGCCAGCTAGATTGATCAAATACCCCACCGTCCGTGGTCAGCAGTAAAAAAAACTTCAATATTTTACTCATGATGAATTATTTTGAAGTAAACATTTTTCAGTTTTTTAACAGCCGAAATTCTGGTTTCGAATTACTTACTGAAAATAACCAAAAGTAACCAAAACTATATTTTTTTACTATTTCAGCAGAAATATCTGATTTTCAAAGGGACATACAAACTTTTGTACGATGGATTGATCGTACTGACGCAATATCCTTCATCTACGACTAGGTATGTATATCTTGTTTTTAGTTGTTTTAACCACCGACACACATATACACGCATACTGCTACTGAAAAAAAGGCAAATACGTACGTACAAAATCTGCACCTCCACCGGTAGCTTGGTATATGGACTGGAGTTCAATGTAACATCGCTCAATTTCTTGCGGATGGTTCAAAATTTGTCAGCCAATGAGTAGCTCCTTGTGGAGAAACTGTTCTTGATTCATTTACTCCTGAGTAGCTTCGAACCTAACCTCGGTCCTAGAGACTAGCACTGCCGTATCTACCGAAGAAATATATAGTATTTTTAAAACGGGCACATATGTATATATACCATGCAAAACGCGATGCTTTAGGCTACCCCTAATACATGGCTCATTTCTGTTCACAGCCAATAGTGATTCACGCCGCGTTTAAGCGCACCTCCGTTCCTTCATCGTTTATTAGCACCAAAGCTGATAGCCAGACAGATGTCTCGTTTGTTGCTAATTGTTGTAATGAAAGTTGTGATGCCGCTACTTTCGAACACGAGTAAGGTTCCTACAAGAAGTGACCCTATTCGGTATATAGTTACGCAGAATTTATATATATATATATTAAATATATCCTGTAAATTGACTTTTCGATATTTTAATACCTAACTGAGCTATTGCCTTCAAGTCGGGAGCAATATCTTCAGATATTCCTATTCAAGGAGGAAGTTCCCAAAACAAAAAAAAATAATAATAATTATAAAAATACAATCGGCAGACAACTACGTCCACTTTCTTTAAAAAATACAAACATATATGTACATATAAGATATATCTGTAGCTTACGAAGAGCTGCAATCTTAAAAATTAATAGGGACATCCTCCTAATGATGACTTAAATTAGGTATTTTCCAATTTTGATAAACTAGCGCGCAACGGCTTATTGGCCCCTGTACACAATTGCACTTATTCTGACGACCATGACACAAAGCCCCTTAAAAAACAAAAAAATCAACATAAGGCACGATATACCTTCGAGAAGATTTAGACCGAGCTTCTCTTTCAATCTGCGTTGCTTAAGCCGTCTCAGCACGTCAATATTTTAGTATAATTATAATTATTGGTGTGCCCACCTCATCTCCTTCAAGGACTTTCAACCTACGCGAATCGGATCAAACTTAATATACCCCATTTAATTTTCATGAAAGGTATAAATATTGCTAGCTATGTCACATTGTATGTGGTCTTGCTAACTGAAAACATGCGTGTTAGATTTTCATTGTTTTGAAAGTCTTTTATACATTTTACTAAGACATTTACTTAATAAGTACTACACTTATTTGAGTAAACTTAAAAACATACACAAATTATATACTCAGCTTTAATCGTATAGGTTATTTACAGGGCTGTTCAAAGATTTGTATATTGAAGCGCAAATCACAATACATATAGAAAATTATATGTACACTGAAACTTTTTTAAATAGACAAAACAAAAATATATATATTTCAAATGCTTAAAGAATTTTGATGGTCGCCTTATTTTTGAAAAGCTTTTTGCTGTCCATCTGTTAGTGTAAACTTGAATATCAGACCGAAGTGCCCTGGCTTCATATGGAAGTGCGTTTTTCTTTACACTTTCATATGAAATTTAGGCACTTTCATATGAGTCGAATTTTTGTGTGAGGTCATATGTGAGTGCTGTGCAGGGCAAAACAAAATCAAAGGTGTGTAGGGGTTGAGAAGCTCTGCTCATATAGTTTGAGAGAAAAACACTTATATAAAATGAAGACAACACTTTTATGAGATCAGAAAAAAGTTTTTTTTATCTTCTTTGCTTTTTTTTGTTTTGTATTAAGATTTCTACATTCGAGGCAATATGTTTCTTCAATTTTTGCAATAATTTTCATTTAATGCCGGTAGAACTAAGGAGTAGTGCTTGAGTAGCCCCGAGGTGCTCCTTACTTCAAACTTTTCATTAAATATTTTTTCAGGGTCAGCTATACATTGAGGGACCAATTGGTTTTATTTGTAAATCAAAGGGGTTTGACCTTTGAAATTTTGCCCATAGGTTCTCAGGGAGTTCCACAGCGAGAATCAGTGAGTAATTTTTAATTGTTATTAACAATTTACGAGTAATTAGTTGTTAAATTTATGTACATACGAACAATTTCACAAGAATTTTATACATAAGTGTATATAAAACCACAAATTACTTTTCTACATAACACGTGGCACCGCCCGTTTAAAAAAAAATTCTCCCAATTTCCTCTTACAATAAAACTTGGTAAGTGAAATATCATTGATTCAAAACAATTTTTTGCTAAGTTATGGCTTAATTTTCTAGTCTACAAAACTTTTAAATTTGTTTTATATCTAAATTACCGTGGTCTTTAACCGATCTCGCTCCAGAAATATTTCCTGCTATAGGGAAAATTTGTGTACCCAATTTTATTACGATCCATTAATTTTTCTTCGAGTTATGGCTCCCGAAACAGAGAAAATTGCTTAGTCATAAAAGGGGCTGTTCCACGCCAATTTTTTTAAATTTGAAGTTTTTCCTATTTATTGTTATAAATCAACTTGGGAAATGAAATTCCATTGATATACGGCTCTTTTTTGTAAATACTTACCTTATTTATTCGTCCACGACCGTTTTAAAAATCTTTTATATAAAAGTGTGTGTGGTCCTTAACCGATTTCGTTAATTTTTCTTCAAAGCATTCCTTAGAGTAAAAGCCACCTCTCTGCCGAATTTTGTTACGATAGGTTTAACGATTTTTGATTTATGATTAATAATATTTGAAAAATTGTTTTTATCACAAGTGGGCGATGCCACGCCCATTTTAAAAAAGGTTTTCAAATTTTTATCAAGAGTCTCAATATCAGTCCACATGTCAAATTTCAACATTCTAGGTGTATTATTTACAAAATAATCAGGTTTTTTGTATTTTCCAAAATTTTATATATATAAAAAGTGGGCGTGGTTATCATCGGATTTCACTAATTTTCAATACCAATCTATTCTCGGTCCAGGTAAGCTAGTGTACCAAATTTGGCGAAGATATTTGAATATTTACTCAAGTTATCGTGCTAACGGACGGACGGACGACGGACATGGCTTAATCACATTTTTTTTCGATACTGATGATTTTGATATATGGAAGTCTATATCTATCTCGATTCCTTTATACCTGTACAACCAACCATTATCCAATCAAAGTGAGTATATTCTGTGTGCAACGCACGCTGAGTATAAAAATCGCGCGATTTCTTATTCCAAACTTTCGACTGCGGCGCTTTTTATTTTTTATTTTAAATATATTACGTTTATTCATAATAAAAAGATGATAAAAAAATTTTAAGGAATACCTTTATATAAATGGACCAAAAAATAGAAAGCAATTTTTCCTTTAATACAGACATAATTTTGTTGAAATCTGACTAATCACTTTAAGAATAGCTCTTGTAAAAGAATTTTGGAATTTAAAACTATAAAGGTGGAGCGCAATCTTTCAATTTAGGCAAACCATGTACTTGGGATTAACTAATTGATGATTTCAAATTTAAACAAGCACTCTACCTTTATAATTTTAAATCCAAAATTCTTTTACAAGAGCTATTCTTAAAGTGATTAGTCAAAATTTCAACAAGATTATGTCTGTATTAAAGGAAAAATTGCCTTTCTATTTTTTGGTCGATTTATATAAAGGTATTCCTTAAATTTGTTTATCCAATGACTCTCTAAATATAAGATGGTACATTGTAGAGTTCTAAAGCTTTGTGGAATTTGTGGGACGCTGTACGAGAAATTCATCATAACTTTTGCTATGCTGTCCGCCTCAACATAGCTGACTTTTATAAGGCTGTTTAACTTTGTAATCTTTGCTGTAATTTATTTTGCTTTGGAAAAATGACCTATTTGAAATAAGCTGGCTGAAAAATATTGGCATAACACCTTAAGTTAGATCAACAATGGGACAATCTTGGAAAATTTGAGCAGATGTGGCAATTTCGCGAGTTCGTTGAACGAAATGTTGACAATATATTGAGATCACTACGAAATTAGCGACATTCCATCAACTAAGCAGCACTTTAGCATACTACTGTTATTATTTGGCTGCTCAAACACACCCATATTAATTGTGCATTAATCTAAAATATAAACTCAAAAATGACTCCGGTTGTTATGTCCGCAGCATTATTTGGTTCAAGTCACAGCCAATAATAGCCAAAGCCATTGCAAGTAGCGCCAATAACACCAAACTCGTGCCTGACACACAAAAATCGTTTCACTCAATAGCGCAAGTGAAATGTGCTACGCACTCACTACTGAGCAGCGTCAAAAATTCGCTTGGAGTCATTGCGTCAATGAGCTACCATTGAGCTGGCACCGCATTGGGGCTGGCGCCATGCAATTTACATCACTAAAATTGCGCGAATGCCCAGCTCATGACTTTTTTAATCCAGATGGTGAAAACGAAGCAGGAGCAAAAACGTATGGTGTATTCCTTGTATAGCCGTCCCACTTTGTGGAGAATGAACGACTCTACAATACTCCCTCTTATCAAGAGAGTAGATTAATAAGAGGGAGCATTGTAGAGTCGTTCATTCTCCACAAAGTGGAACGGCTACACCAGGAATACACCATACGTTTTGCCCCTGTTTCGTTTTTCACCATCGGGATTAAAAAAGTCATGAGCCTGGGTATTCGCGCAATTTTAGTGATGTAAATTGCATGGCGCCAGCGCCAATGCGGTGCCAGCTCAATGGTAGCTCATTGACGCAATGACTCCAAGCGAATTTTTGGCGCTACTTAGTAGTGAGTGCGTAGTACATTTCACTTGCGCTTTTGAGTGAAACGATTTTTGTGTGTCAGGCACGAGTTTGGTGTTATTGGCGCTACTGGCAATGATGACACTGAGCTGATGACGGTAGCGCTGGTGGTTCAGCTTTTGAATCAGAGAAAGTACTGATGACCCGTGTAAATTATTATGGCTTGGGCTATTATTGGCTGTAACTTTGAACTAAATAAATGTTGCGGACATAACAAGCAGTCATTTTTGAGTTTTATATTTTAGATTTAATGCACAATTAATATGGGTGTGTTTGAGCAGCCAAATAATAACAGAGTATTGCTAAAGTGCTGCTGAGTTGATGGAATGTAGCTAATTTCCTAGTGATGATCAATAGATTGTCAATATTTCGTTCAACGAACGTGCAAAATTGCCACATCTGCTCAAATTTTCCAAGATTTTCCATTGGTGATCTAACTTAAGCTGTTATGCCAATATTTTTCGGCCAGCTTATTTCAAATAGGTCATTTTTCCAAAGCAAAATAAATGACAGCAAAGATTACAGAGTTAAACAGCCTTATAAAATCAGCTATGTTGAGGCGGACAGCATAGCAAAAAGTATGGTGAATTCCTGGTGCAGCCGTCCCACAATTTCCACAAAGCTTTAGAACTCTACAATGTACCATCTTATATTTAGAGAGTCTTTGATCGTAGTGAAAGTGGCGTACGCCTAAAAGTATGCAGGACGCGCATTGAGTTGGGCCTTCAACGAGGTGGAATTCTACAACGCCTGCAACACTCAGGAGGCTAGCCATGAATGTAGGGCCTAATCTTCTATATAGTTCGACTTGTGCGTTACGTAGCTCAAATTTTTTGATCAAACATTGCACTGTTACCGAGTGTTAAACTATATTTCAGGGTTCAAGTCTCTAGATATCCAGGAAGTTGGTTAAAAGTCGATTGCAAGATTCACAATTTAAAACTAGTTTTTTCAATACCTCGATCCATGCGCCACCTAGCGGAACCTTTTCGATAAAATACTGCATTGTCACCGGGTTCTAACTTACGGCCCAAGATTCATGTCTCTAGCACATCGGGAAGTTTACTCTGAAAATCGATCGTAAGATTCACCACGTTTTTAAAGGATTTGCAGTTATCTTGACTAGCGCGCCACCTAGCGTAACTTTGTTTTCTATAAGTTGTATTGTCACAAAGCCTCTAACCAAAACTTTTTGAATATAAAGATATTGCATGCGCGAACTTCGGTCTAAAGCAGCGGAGCGTAACAAAATTCTAGTAGGTCACTTTCACCACACCAAACACTTTAACAAAATTTTTAACATAATTTAAGCACAAAAATACACTGATTGAAGTTTTAGTTAGTAAAAGTTAAAATTCTGAACACATAAGCTGATAAAAAGTGTACAAATAATTATAAAATAACAAATACAGACAGTGGTAGTTTAACAAATTCTGCTGTGGTAAGTGGTGAATGTGACCTACTAGAATTTTGTGAAGCTTGCCTCACACGAGTTTTCGTCTATGCAAAGTCTCTATATTATATCGTTTCTGCTCTAACTAAGTGCCAAGTTTCAAGTCTCTAGGTCACCGGGAAGTTGGTTAAAAATGGATTGAAAGATTCCCAAATTAAAATTTGTTTTCCTACTATCTCGATCCGCGTTCCACCTAGCGAATTTTTTCATCAAGTTTGCATTGACAGCGGGTTCTAACCCACGACCCAAGTTTCAAGTCCCTAGCTCACTGGCAAGTTACTGAAAAATCGATCGCAAGATTCGCCTCGTTTTTCAGAAATTGTAGTTATCTCTATTAGCACGCCACCTAGCGGATCTTTGTTTTCTATATATATTGTATTGTCACCGAGTCTCGAACTATGTGCTAAGCTACAAGTCTCTAAGTAACCGGTAAGTTAGTTAAAAATGGATTGAAACATTCCCAAATTAAAACTAATTTTCTTAATATCTCGATCCATGCGCCACCTAGCGGAATTTTTTGATAAAATATTGCATTGTCACTTGGTTCTGACTTACGGCTGAAGTTTTATATCTGCAGATCACCGGGAAGTTACTTAAAGTCGATTGCAAGATTCTCCTCGTTTTCAAGGATTTGTAGTATCTCACTTAGCGCGCCACCTAGCGAATTTCCTTTTCTGTAGATTGTATTGTCGCCAAGCCTCGAACTGTGTGCCAAGTTTCAAGCCTCTAGGTCACCGGGAAGTTAGTTAAAAATGATTGAAAGATTCCCAAATCAAAAATAATTTTCTTAATAGCTCGATCCGCGCGCCACCTAGCGAAACTTTTTTGATCAAATATTGCATTATCACTGGGTTCTGACTTACGGCTCAAGTTTCATACCTCCAGCTCACCGGGAAGTTTACTCAAAAATCGATTGCAAATTCCACTCGTTTTTCAAGGATTTGTAGTTATCTCAATTACCACGCCACCTGGCGGAATTTTGTTTTCTATAAATTGTATTGTCACGGGTCTCCAACTATGTGCTACGTTACAAGTCTCTTGGTAACCGGGAAGTTAGTTAAAAATTGATTAAAAATTCCCAAATTTAAAACTTATTTTCCTAGTATCTCGATCCATGCGCCACCTAGTGGAAGCTTTTTGATCAAATATTGCGTTGTCACCGGGTTCTGACTCTACGGCTCAAGTTTTCAAATCTCTAGCTCACCGGGAAGTTACTCAAAAATCGATTGCAAGATTCCCCTGCGTTTTTTCAGAGGATTTTCAGGGTTTTCGTTATCTCGATTCGTCTCGCCACCTGGCGGAATTTTGTTTTCCACGAATTGTATTGTGACCCACGCCTCGCAAACTATGTGCCAAGTTTCAAGTCTCTGGATCACCGAGAAGTTAGTTAAAAGTCGATAGCAAAATTTCCATTTTAAAATTAATTTTCTGTATATCTCGATCCGTGCGCCACCTAGCGGAATTTTTTTTCACTTGCATTATAATGTCTTCTATATCTGGAACTATGTTCTAAGTATCAAGTGTCTAGCTCAACGGAAAGTAACCGAAAAAGACTTTTCCGTGGGTCAAAAATTCGTATGGAAATGAGGTGACCCAACACGAAAGGGACTTAATATAAAGGTATAAATAGAAAATTTGTAATTAAAAATCACGGTTTTATACTCAGTTTGAGCAGAGCTCACAGAGTATATTAACTTTGATTGGATAACGGTTGGTTGTACAGGTATAAAGGAATCGAGATAGATATAGACTTCCATATATCAAAATCATCAGGATCGAAAAAAATTTGATTGAGCCATGTCCGTCCGTCCGTCCGTCCGTCTGTCCATTAACACGATAACTTGAGTACATTTTGAGGTATCTTGATGAAATTTGCTACGTAGTTTCCTGAGCGCTCATCTCAGATCGCTATTTAAAATGAACAATATCGGACTATAACCACGCCCACTTTTTCGATATCGAAAATTTCGAAAAACCGAAAAAGTGCGATAATTCTCTACCAAAGACGGATAAAGCAATGAAACTTGATAGCTGAGTTGAACTGATGACGCAGAATAGAAAATTAGTAAAATTTTGGACAATGGGCGTGGCACCGCCCACTTTTAAAAGAAGGTAATTTAAAATTTTTCCAAGCTGTAATTTGGCAGTCGTTTGAAGATATCATGATGAAATTTGGCAGAACGTTACTCCTATTACTATATGTATGCTTAATAAAAATTAGCAGAATCGGAGAACGACCACGCCCACTTTTAAAAAAAATTTTTTTAAGTCAAATTTTAACAAAAAATTTAATATCTTTACAGTATATAGTAAATTATGTCAACATTCAACTCCAATAATGATATGGTGCAACAAAATGCAAAAATAAAAGAAAATTTTTAAATGGGCGTGGCTCCGCCCTTTTTCATTTAATTTGTCTAGGATACTTTTAATGCCATAAGTCGAACAAAAATTTACCAATCCTTGTGAAATTTGATATGGGCTTAGATTCTGGGACAATAACTTACTGAAAAAGGGCGAAATCGGTTGTAGACACGCCCAGTTTTTATACACAGTCGACCGTCTGTCCTTCCGCTCGGCCGTTAACACGATAACTTGAGCAAAAATCGATATATCTTTACTAAACTCAGTTCACATACTTATCTGAACTCACTTTGTATTGGCATAAAAAATGGCCGAAATCCGACAATGACCACGCCCACTTTTTCGATATCGAAAACTACCAACAACGAAAAAAATGCCATAACTCTATACCAAATTAGAAAAAAGGGATGAAACATGGTATTTGGATTGGTTTATTGACGCAAAATATAACTTTAGAAAAAAACTTTGTAAAATGGATGTGACACCTACCATATTAAGTAGAATGAAATGAAAAAGTTTTGCAGGGCGAAATAAAAACCCTTGAAATCATGGCAGGAATACTGTTCGTGGTATTATATATATAAATAAACTAGCGGTGTCCAACAGATGATGTTCTGGGTCACCTTGGTCCACATTTCGTCGATATCGGGAAAACGCCTTCACATATACAACTACCACCACTCCCTATTAAAAGCCTCATTAATACCTTTAATTTGATACCCATATCGTACAAACACATTCTAGAGTCACCCCTGGTCCACCTTTATGGCGATATATCGAAAAGGCGTCCACCTATAGAACTAAGCCCTTTTAAAATACTCATAACACCTTTCATTTGATGCCCATATCGTACAAACAAATTCTAGAGTCACCCCTGGTCCACCTTTACGGCGATATCTCGAAAAGGCGTCCACCTATAGAACTAAACCCCACGCCCTATTAAAATACTCATTAACACCTTTCGTTTGATACCCATATTGAACAAACGCATTCTAGAGTCACCCCTGGTCCACCTTTATGGCGATATCTCGAAAAGGCGTCCACCTATAGAACTACCACCACTCCCTTTTAAAACCCTCATTAATACCTTTAATTTGATATCCATATCGTACAAACACATTCTAGAGTCACCCCTGGTCCACCTTTAGGGCGATATATCGAAAAGGCGTCCACCTATAGAACTAAGCCCCACGCACTTTTAAAATACTTATTAACATTTTTCATTTGATACCCATATCGTACAAACAAATTCTAGAGTCGCCCCTGGTCCACCTTTATGGCGATATCTCGAAAAGGCGTCCACCTATAGAACTAAGCCCCACGCCCTTTTAAAATACTCATTAACACCTTTCATTTGATACCCATATCGTACAAACAAGTTCTAGAGTCAACCCTGATCCACCTTTGTGGCGATATCCCTAAATGATGTCCACCTATAGAACTATGGTCCACTCCCTCATAAAATACTCTTTAATACCTTTCATTTGATACACATGTCATACAAACACATTCCAGGATTACCCTCGGCTCATTTTCCTAGATGGTTATTTTCCCTTATGTTGTCACCATAGCTCTCAACTGAGTATGGAATGTTCGGTTACACCCGAACTTAACCTTCCTTACTTGTTTAAAATAAATTACGTTTACTTCATAAAAAAAATGTCGCCAATAAAATAGATTGAGTGGTTTTTATTTATACATATTTTGAAGTCTGGTAGTACCATATTTGCTCAATTCACTCCAATCCATCTCCTGCGTAGAAAAATACATTAAGGTCGTCTCATCCGCCACACTCAAACCCACCCGATTTTCAATTCGATAGCCCTCACTCACGGGTACCACGCTAAAATAAAACTCATAATGTTAATGCAACACCATCATTTCCCAGCAGAGATCACTCAGAAGAATCAAAACCTTATCAGCAAGAAAAGCTCCCTGCTAACCCTAAATCCCATGCTAGATGATGGTATCCTCCTTATTTGGCGGTCGTTTAGTTAATGCTGATATGAGCTATAAAGCTCTACAATTATTATCCCAGACAACTCGAAGCTCTGCTCCTGATTCTAGATTAGCTTCATAAAGTTTTGCTCCATGGCGAAAAGCAACTAATGATCTGCATGATACAGAAGGAATACTGCATCTCCAGACTCGAGCGGAAAGTAAAAAAATGCATGTTCAACTGCAGGAGGGAGATCGTAAGGCCATAATAGGGGTGGATCGTTTGCGCAAGGGTGCTCAAATGGCGGACGAGGCGATACATGTGTACACAGATGGTTCCAAAGTAGTGGAAGGAGTAGGACCTGCGGTATACTGTGCTGATCCGGAAATAAACAGATCCTACAAGCTGCCACATTAATGTAGCGTTTTCTAAGCGGAAATATAAGCCGTAACCAAAGCGGTAGAAACACTGGAAGAAAATAGCTTAAACTGCATCCGTGTTAACTTTTATATCGACAGCCAAGCACCAATAAAGGCAATAATCTCGCATAGCACAGCATCTAAAAGAGTGTTAGAGTATAAGCAGTCTCTGGAAAGGATCGGGACAGGGAGAAGCATACATCTATATTTTGTCCCATGGCATATGGGAATAGATGGGAATGAAAAATCAGATGAACTAGCTAAAAAGGGCGCATCCCTTGAAGCTTGCTTCGTAGACGTCCCAATTAGATTGGGTGAGATTAATAGATGGCGAGAGGTGCACATGATCGAACAAGCGGGAAAGGCGTGGACTCAAGCGCTGGGCTGTAAAGTGTCGAAGATTATGTGTAGGTCTTACAACCTTAGATAAAAGTTGCTTCTATCATTAAAATAAAAAGAGAGGACTAGCGTCACATGCCTCTAAATTACGCTTGGTGAGTGATAGCTGATGCAGGAAGTGCGGGTTGGAAAGGAGGAAACGATAGAACACATTTTGTGCTCGTAACCTGCGCTTGTCAGACTAAGACTCCAGCTATTAGGAGTGATTCAGCTGTCAGACCTAAAGCAGCAAGTGTCTTAAGTCCTAGAAAGCTTCTAGAATTTGCCAAGAGGCGAAGTTATTTTGTTGCATAGGTCCATGTTTTTGATAGGGGTTTTCAGTTTGGTCATTAAAACAAAGTTCTGGTAACAGTACGGACTTATTCAATCTATGTGAAGACCTCACATAGACCGGACAGTTCAATCTAACCTAACCTAGGCGCGTTATGAAAAATTAATGAGCGTGAAATTTTAAGAAATGTGACACAAAAGTCACATGTTTGAAAATGGAGTTCGTGTTTATGGATGTACATACATATGTACAAACAAAATAGAAATAGCGCCCCCAACAACACTAAAAACAAAAATCTCAAATGTTTGAGAAAAACATTGATTATCAGTTTGATATTCAATATTATTTATCATTGGAAACGAAATATTTTCTCGACTTTTTCTCAAACGTCGATCTTCAACATGAGAATAATTTGAGACATACTTGAAAATTTTTTTCTCTCAAAGATTTGAGAAAACATTAATTCTCAGTTTGATATTCAGCATTATTAATCATTTGAAGTTAAATATTCTCTCAACTTTTTCTCAAACGTAGTTCTTCAACTTGAGAATGGTTTGAGATGTACTTGCATTTCGTTCCATTCTGGTTGAAAACCATCGATATCATGGAATATTTTCGTTAATAATAATGTGAATACTTTTTGCGCCATTGTGTCTAGATTTTAAAGTACATAATAAGTGTTCATGAAACCCAAAAATAAAATAAAACTTAGTACAACATGCTTATTTTATATTAATGCTATCGATAGTGCCGTTGATAACACAGGTCAACAAAAAAAAATTTTTTTGTACATGGGTTTTGCCCTATATATTCGGATTCTATGTTCAATTCTATAAAAAAGAATACAATTACGAATCAAAAATATTTGGTTTTGTAGAAGTTGTAGCGATTTGAAAATTTTGCATTTTTGCACCAGGCTAATGTAGGTCCTTTCGCGCTATTTCGGTCGATAGATGAAGCGATGCATCGAAAAAAGATCTACTTAAAGCACAACATACTCATCTTAAAAAAAAACCAAAAAAATGTGGCTGAGAAACAGTAAAAAGGATATAAAAGTTCCCAGATACACATGATTTTAGGTAGATTTGGCAATTCGTTAAGTACATATTAAGAAACTCATCGAAACTTTTACTGACGGATTGGCCGGCCTAGCAATAGAGCATGTCAGCTACCTGATAGCGTTTTTGTAAGTAAACTTTTTTTAAGAAGCTGTAGTTTCTTGGTTCCCTCGTTGTGGGCGACACTATGTGTTTGCATATCACAGAGGAATGATGTCTTCGAGAAGTTGTAAACGATAGGCTAATTCGTTTTGCTATATATGTGGCGAATGTATTAAAAGGAAGACAAAAAAAAGTTTGATTTAACTAAAAACACAAGGATTTGCGAGACCTACCTAACCTACTTCGGTCTACCTATTAAAAACCAGGACAAAAAATGGGCTCCACATGTTTCATGTAACTCTTGCAGATGCATTCTGGAGCGTAAGTTTATTTTCTCTTTTTTATTGTACTAACTGTTTCATATATATATACATATATCTAAATATATATAATTGCATAATAACTGAAATTGTTATGAAATGCTTTACGTTTTATTATAGTTTGGTACCAGGGTGAGAAAAGAGCCATGAAGTTCGCAGTGCCGAGGATTTGGAGGGAACCGAGTAATCATGACACTGATTGCTATTTTTGTGTAGTGCAACCACTGAAAGGGAAACGTTTAAGGAAAACAATATATCCGGAACTACCATCGACATCCGCTCCAGTACCACACTCGGAACAAAATCCTGTACCTGATCCACCTGTGTTGGAAAAGCAACTATTCCCTCAAGGCAGCTTTCAAACACCGAGTTCATCTGCATCCGTACATTCCGAACTTGTTCCTCAATTTGAACCAGGAATACCACATCTCATCAACTCTGAAGATCTCAATGACTTAATAAAAGACTTAAATCTATCAAAAGACAAAGCAGAGTTATTAGCATCGCCGCTTAAACAACGAAATTTACTTACTTCTGATGTTCGAATATCTCGGCAAAGAAAGCGTCATGAAGATTTTCTTGTTTCTACAGTAAGGAAGATGGACTCTGTTTTTGCTATGACGTGAAAGGTTTATTTGAAGCAATTGGTATTCCTTGTAATACAAAGGAATGGCGCCTCTTTATCGACAGCTCAACAAAAGGTCTAAAAGCAGTTCTACTACACAATGGGAACAAATTTCCATCTATTCCACTGGCACATTCCATATATCTCAATGAAAACTATGACAGTATTAAAATGCTATTAACTGCAATCAAATATACGGAATACAAGTGGGAAGTTATTGGAGACTTCAAGGCGGTTTGTTTTTTACTGGAATGCAAGGTGGATATACCAAAAACTCCTGTTATCTTTGCCTATGGGATAGCAGAAATGATGCCGCCCACTATCGCCAAAAACATTGGCCTGAACGTACTGAGTATGGAGTGGGAAGATTTAATATTAAACATGAAGCAATTGTCGATCCTAAAAATATATTGATGCCGCCATTGCATATTAAATTGGGCCTTATTAAACAATTTGTGAAGGCTCTTAATATTGAGTCTAAAGATTTCAAATATTTGCAGACTTTTTTTCCAAAGCTGTCAGAGGCGAAAATTTAAGCTGGAGTCTTTGTTGGCCCTCAAATAAAAAAATTATGAACTGCGATATTTTGCCGGACCTACTTAGCAATGAGGAGAAACTAGCGTGGAACAGTTTTAAGGCAGTAGTTCATAGCTTTATTGGGAATCATAGGGATGAAAATTATGATGAGTTGATAACTGGCATGATTACGAATTTTTCCGCCATCGGATGTAGAATGTCGCTAAAGATGCACATGTTACATTCACATCTGGATAAATTCAAAGATAATATGGGGGCTTATTCAGAGGAACACGGGAAGCGATTCCATCAAGATATAATGGAGTTTGAGAAACGCTACCAAGGAAAGCATGATGGGGGACTATATTTGGACGTTAATAAGAGAAAATGTTACCGACTATGGCAGGAAAAACAGGAAAAAGCATTTTTAAACATTTAAACTGTATTCTAAAACTAAATTTATAAGAATAAATCTTAAATTGATTTTTACTATACTTGAATAAATCAAATCTATGTCAAATTTTGATGAATTTTCATGTTTTTCCTTTTTCTCATTTTTTCGAACAAAACCAAATCAAAAACTTTTTTATGTTCATATTCTTATTTCTGGGTGCAAAAGCAATACAAAAAAAATATACGTTCGACCCATGTACAAAAATGTTGTTGACCAGTGTAATTCGTCGATCTCTAATTTGCATACTTTAGCTGGAAATGTAAACAAGCGATTTTATTGCGTGAAGTTGGACATAAAATGAAAAAATAAGGAAGAATTTTTACATTTTAATAATATTAACTGATATTATACTACATTATGCATAAATCTAAACGAGTTAAAAGTGAAGTGAGGCAAATAATAAATTTCCTTACCGAAAGTGACACAACAGTGGATTCCATTTCGTTCCGCTTTATTTTCGTTTGAGAAAAAGTTGAGAATCCAAAAATTCTCAATTTGAAAATAAAGAAAAATTTCATATTAAAAATGTGCCTTTTAGCTTGACAGTTAATTGAAATGCATTTGAAAACTAACGTTTGAAATGTGAGAAATGGACAGATTCTCAAATGTATCTCAAACTGAGAATTGACAAACATGATTATTGTGTCATTAAAGTTTACGAATATGTTAAAGATGAACAGATGTGTAAATTAGTAACAAATTAACGTCTCATTAACACTTAATACAAGATCTTGATTACGTCAACCCATTTAATTTCGAGCAGTGTTTTGAGTATACAATAGAAATAATTAGGAGCTTGAAAACAGATAGAACTAATTAAGTGTACTGTTTTTAGTTTTATCTATTTGTTCCTTAAAATACAGTCATTGTACACATATCACATAATCGTTCTAAAATGAATATAACAACCCATTTGTGCAAATACTTACAGTGATGGAAAAAAGAATAGGGACAATTTACTGCCAAATACTAAATCAATTCTATCAGCAGAACTTCAATATCTTCCTTGGAATAGTGCACCCTATAAAAATAACATTTAAAGATTGTTGAAACAAATTAAATTTTATGAATATATAACCTACATTACTATTTTAATTTACTTTACATACATGATCGCCTTGGTGTTGTTATTTTTATACTCAGTTGAGCAGAGCTCACAGAGTATATTAAGTTTGATTGGATAACGGTTGGTTGTACATATATAAAGGAATCGAGATAGATATAGACTTCCATATATCAAAATAATCAGGATCGAAAAAAAATTTGATTGAGCCATGTCCGTCCGTCCGTCCGTCCGTTAACACGATAACTTGAGTAAATTTTGAGGTATCTTGATGAAATTTGGTATGTAGGTTCCTGAGCACTCATCTCAGATCGCTATTTAAAATGAACGATATCGGACTATAACCACGCCCACTTTTTCGATATCGAAAATTTCGAAAAACCGTAAAAGTGCGATAATTCATTACAAAAGACCGATAAAGCGACGAAACTTGGTAATGAGTTGAACTTATGACGCAAAATAGAAAATTAGTAAAATTTTGGACAATGGGCGTGGCACCGCCCACTTTTAAAAGAAGGTAATTTAAAACTTTTGCAAGCTGTAATTTGGCAGTCGTTGAAGATATCATGATGAAATTTGGCAGGAACGTTATTCTCATTACTATATGTACGCTTAATAAAAATTAGCAAAATCGGAGAAGGACCACGCCCACTTTTAAAAAAAATTTTTTTTAAAGTAAAATTTTAACAACAAAATTTAATATCTTTACAGTATATAAGTAAATTATGTCAAGATTCAACTCCAGTAATGATATGGTGCAACAAAATACAAAAATAAAAGAAAATTTAAAAATGGGCGTGGCTCCGCCCTTTTTCATTTAATTTGTCTAGGATACTTTTAACGCCATAAGTCGAACAAAAATTAACCAATCCTTTTGAAATTTGGTAGGGGCATATATTTTATGGCGTTAACTGTTTTCTGTGAAAATGGGCGAAATCGGTTGATGTCACGCCCAGTTTTTATACACAGTCGTCCGTCTGTCCTTCCGCATGGCCGTTAACACGATAACTTGAGCAAAAATCGATATATCTTTACTAAACTCAGTTCACGTACTTATCTGAACTCACTTTATCTTGGTATGAAAAATGAACGAAATCCGACTATGACCACGCCCACTTTTTCGATATCGAAAATTACGAAAAATGAAAAAAATGCCATAATTCTATACCAAATACGAAAAAAGGGATGAAATATGTTAAGGTAATTGGATTGTTTTATTGACGCGAAATATAACTTTAGAAAAAACTTTATAAAATGGTTGTGACACCTACCATATTAAGTAGAAGAAAATGAAAAAGTTCTGCAGGGCGAAATAAAAAACCCTTAAAATCTTGGCAGGTATTACATATATAAATAAATTAGCGGTATCCAACAGATGATGTTCTGGGTCACCCTGGTCCCACATTTTGGTCGATATCTGGAAAACGCCTTCACATATACAACTACCACCACTCCCTTTTAAAACTCTCATTAATACCTTTAATTTGATACCCATATCGTACAAACTCATTCTAGAGTCACCCCTGGTCCACCTTTATGGCGATATTTCGAAAAGGCGAACACCTATAGAACGAAGGCCCACTCCCTTTTAAAAATACTCATTAACACCTTTCATTTGATACCCATATCGTACAAACAAAGTCTAGAGTCACCCTGGTCCAGAAAGGCCCACTCCCTCTTAAAATACTCATTAACTCCTTTCGTTTGATACCCATATTGCACAAACGAATTCTAGAGTCACCCCTGGCCCACCTTTATGGCGATATCTCGAAACGGCGTCCACCTATGGAACTAAGGATTACTCCCTTTTAAAATACTCATTAACACCTTTCATTTGATACCCATATCGTACAAACGCATTCTAGAGTCACACCTGGTCCATCTTTATGGCGATATCTCGAAAAGGCGTCCACCTATAGAACTAAGGCCCACTCCCTCTTAAAATACTCATTAACTCCTTTCGTTTGATACCCATATCATACAAACAAATTCGAAAGTCACCCCTGGTCCACCTTTATTGCGATACCTCGAAAATGCGTCCACCTATAGAACTAAGGCCCACTTCCTCTTAAAATACTCATTAACCCCTTTCGTTTGATACCCATATTGCACAAACGAATTCTAGAGTCACCCCTGGCCCACCTTTATGGCGATATTTCGAAAACGGCGTCCACCTGTAGAACTAAGGCTCACTCCCTTTTAAAATACTCATTAACACCTTTCGTTTGATGCCCATATTGTGCAAACAAATTCTAGGGTCACCCCTGGTCCACCTTTATGGCGATATCTCGAAACGGCGTCCACCTATGGAACTAAGGATTACTCCCTTTTAAAATACTCATTAACACCTTTCATTTGATACCCATATCGTACAAACGCATTCTAGAGTCACACCTGGTCCATCTTTATGGCGATATCTCGAAAAGGCGTCCACCTATAGAACTAAGGCCCACTCCCTCTTAAAATACTCATTAACTCCTTTCGTTTGATGCCCATATCATACAAACAAATTCGAAAGTCACCCCTGGTCCACCTTTATTGCGATACCTCGAAAATGCGTCCACCTATAGAACTAAGGCCCACTCCCTCTTAAAATACTCATTAACTCCTTTCGTTTGATACCCATATTGCACAAACGAATTCTAGAGTCACCCCTGGCCCACCTTTATGGCGATATTTCGAAACGGCGTCCACCTGTAGAACTAAGGCTCACTCCCTTTTAAAATACTCATTAACACCTTTCATTTGATACCCATATCGTACAAACGCATTCTAGAGTCACCCCTGGTCCATCTTTACGGCGATATCTCGAAAAGGCGTCCATCTATAGAACTTAGGTCCACGCCCTTTTAAAATACTCATTAATACCTTTCATTTGATACCCATATCGTACAAACGCATTCTAGAGTCAACCCTGATCCACCTTTATGGCTATATCCCTAAATGGCGTCCACCTATAGAACTATGACCCATTCCCTCATAAAATACTCTTTAATGCCTTTCATTTGATACACATGTCATACAAACACATTCCAGGGTTTCCCTCGGTTCATTTTCCTACATGGTTATTTTCCCTTATGTTGTCACCATAGCTCTCAACTGAGTATGTAATGTTCGGTTACACCCGAACTTAACTTTCCTTACTTGTAGGTGTACCACCTATGCAGGTCTACTGCTCGTGGTAAAAAAGATATGATTGTGTGGATTGGATTTTGTACAGCACTTTTTAAAAAAAATTTCACGCTCTACTGTGGATTAATTTGCTTTTGCAGCTCTTTTCACAGGGATTTTTAAGGTCATAATTTTTGTTTTTCAATAAATTAAGGTTTGTGAAATTTTCACAGGTGAGTATAATTTCCTTCGCAGGTAAGTAATTTTCTAAGTGAGTGAGTGAGGTGAGTATAATATTCTGCAGGGATAAGTTTAATTTTCTTCACAAATACTAATCGTAATTTTTTTGCACTTACTTAAAACCAAAAAATGGGATTGGAAAATAAAAATGAATCTCTCCACGCTGGTGAACCCGACTCAAGTCTTCACACTTTCATTTTCGAAAGTAATAGAATGAAGGATTTTTACTATAAATGATCATCAAACCTGATAGACAACCAAACAGAATTACCTCTTAAGGTAAAAACCCTACAGCTATAGTAGATTCCTATAAAACGTATCCCTTTCCCCATTCCACAAGGTGTCTACAGCTTCGATAGAGCAGAAATATCAGAAATGCTCTCAAAGCTATGAAATTTGCATGTCGCAAATTATCGACGCCATGCAATTGTTAAGACCCCCTACTAAATCACCCCAACCAAGACCCCGAAATATTCCACGGTATTTGTGAAGACAGACCCGTGTTTAGAGATATGTTTACGGTCTATAGTAATCAGCACCGATTAACTCAAGCCGAAAAACTTTATCACCTGCGGCAAAAGACAAGAGGTTAGGCAATACAATACCCTCTAACGGATGAAAGCTTCCAGCTTCCGCCCTCGCAGCTCGGTAGGAAAACCGATGAATATTGTTGAATAATCAGTTGAATACCCTCTTTAGTCTTCAGCAAATATACTCTGAAAATGGTGAGCAGATTCAAAAGAAGGAAACCACTGGAATAAGCAAAATAAAAGGAATTTACTATTTGATGAGAGCTATCCGAAGCACATTGAATAATTGATTCTTTATTGATTTCTTTCTTCTATTTATACGCATTTTACATCAACAAAAATTTTTTTTCTACATTACATAGTTATTACATAGTTGCCTACATACATATTGTTACGAATATTAGCCGTGTTTTTTAACACGCGTATATCCGTTTACGCTTAAACTTTATATTGACTGCTAAGTGACAAACTATAAATACACCTCTGAAATTGCTGCGCATAAATTTTGTCCCACTAAATTTCAATACGCATTATACTCAGATGTAACTGAAATATGTGTCTTTGTTTCACCCTCTACACTAATTCTATGTATTCTATGTGTGTCCACAATTCATCGCAACTGATTCAGCTATATGTTATACCCTATGGCCATCAGAGCGTTGCGTCTCCGCTTTTCGGTACACCCTTGTGCTGTAGCTAGTTGTTTAACCACAGCCGCTAGATGGGTCTCCTAAGCATTATCTAAGCGAAGATAGGCGTTTTTTTACACGCGCAAACGAAACGTATACGCGCGTGTTAAAAAACACGGCTATTAGCAAAACTGAGGAGTGCTGCCATCTCCAGGCCGATGCTAAGCAGTGACGTCAATTCACATCAATAATTCAATCATTATAATCTACATAAACGAATCAATAATTGCGTCTACACATATGTATGTACACATTCCGACAAGCAACATTTACATACAAGGCAGCGAAAGATGAGATGTCACACACCGATGAATTTACTTATACGCTTATGTGTGTGCGGGAGACTGTAAACTACAAACACATGCATATATCTTATCTGAGTGGTCACAAGAGAGGGCAATAATTTGTGCACGTAGTTGTGGCTGGCGATTTTGTAGCCGAAACAACTAGTAACTTCTGGAAATCGAAGAGCCTAGAAGTATGCAGCGTAAACTATAAAAGCGGTGCAGGCGAGTAAGAAGGAATTCAGTTTGATTTGAGATGCAAAGCAGTTACGACTAAGACGATATCTAGCGAGCAAAAGCAGTATTATTTTGAAAGTCAGTTTCCTTTGAGCTATCAGTTTGGTTATTAAGCTATTCGTTGCACAGTTTGAGTGTTATTGTGAAGTATTTTAATAAAGGCCATTTTTCCATTATTACAAATTGGAGTTATTTATTCAACAGTTTAGCGATACGAACCTAGCAAAAGGGCAAAGAAGAGGAATTTGCAGAAATTCGTTACAATTGGTGTCAGAAGAGGAATTGTTGAATAAATTCCAGAGGACAACAAGGACATGGCAAAGTTCAGTGAATTGAAGATCCAGCAACTAAAGAAGGAGTTGGAGAGCCGTGGATTGAATACAAGCGGCGTTAAACTTGAACTTCAGGCACGGCTACGAGAGGCAATGGAAGTAGAAGGAATTGACGTGGAAGAGTATGACTTTCATCTTGATGGCGAGGAAACAACAAAAATGGAAGAGACAGTTACGCAGACAGTTACGAGCACAGACTTGAACATGATTTTGGCTGCAATATCTGCTCAAACATCGACAGTGGCTTCTCAACTGGAAGCGCAAAAGACAGATATAACATCTCAACTGGCATCCAAGATGGAAGAACAGAAGACACGTATTGCAAAAATGTCGTCAGAAATAACATCAAAGATTGAAGCACAAGAAACGAGTATTTCAGAAATGTCGACACAGATTACATCCAAGATGGAAGCACAAGAGGAACGCTTATCATTTCAGGTGGCACAAATGTCTTCGCAGTTAGAAGCACAGAATACAAAAATTGTACAGCTCGAGGACAAAATGGATGCCGAGATAGAAGCTTTGAAGGATCGGATTCAGGAGTTACAATTGAACCGTCCAATCACTTCAATGTCTACTCTGAAGGTAAAATCCCCAACGTTTGATGGTTCTGTTCCATTCCAGGTATTTAAGCTCCAATTTGAGAAGACGTCGGCAGCGAACAGCTGGAATGCTGAAGATAAAGTTGCAGCTCTGTTCGTGGCATTGAAAGGGCCAGCAGCCGAAATCCTACAGACGATTCCCGAAGGAGAGCGGAACAACTATGAAGCATTGATGGCCGCTGTCGAGAGACGTTACGGAAGCGAGCATAGGAAACAGATATTCCAAATTGAGTTGCAAAACCGCTACCAAAAAGCAAATGAGACATTGCAGGAGTTTGCTTCAGATATTGAAAGATTGGCTCATCTTGCAAATGCGGACGCACCCGTGGAATACACTGAAAGGGTAAAAATCCAGAGTTTCATAAATGGCATACGGGACGTGGAAACGAAGCGAGCTACATACGCAAACCCAAAGCTGACATTTGCTGAAACGGTATCACATGCATTGACTCAGGAAACGGCCTCACTATTGAGTAAACCAGCATACAAAGCTCATCGTGTAGAAGTAGAAAGGCCAGAATGGGTAGACACAATTTTGGAAGCACTGAAGGGATCACAACAGAAAAATGCCGGAGTTATTAAGTGTTTCAAGTGCGGCAACCCAGGTCATATTGCACGACATTGCAGCACCGGTCCGAATAGCTCCAACAATGTGGGTGGCCGTAAACGCAAAGCTGGCGGAAATGAGCAAGAGCGTGTCGAATGTAAAGAACGAAAACTTGCCCCGGCTGTTGAATGTCCTGTGATATCTGTGTCGCAAATCGGAAGGAAATCAAGCAGTCTTACCGTCAGAGGGAATGTGGATGGTAAAGAGCGTGTACTGACTGTAGATACGGGGGCATCTCATTCCTTGATTCGATCTGATTTGGTCTACAGGAGAGTAAAGTCATTACCTGGAGCAAGGTTGCGTACGGTAACAGGCGAATATAATCAAGTCCAAGGCGAAGTGGTATGTGAGGTATTAATTGGAAAAGTCATGGTTCTACACAAATTCGTTGTGGCGGAGATCGTTGATGAAGTCATATTGGGAGTGGACTTCTTGGTTGACCATGACGTCAGGATCGATATGCGGAGGAAAATTATGCGCTATAAGAACCAGGACATACCACTTAACTTTAGTTTGGAAAAAGGGTTCAGCAGTAATAGGGTACTGGTGGAAAAGACTCGACAAAGACCACGAAAGTCAAAGGCAAAGGTTGATAGATCGAATGTGCCAAATAAATCAAAATCAAAAGTACCTGCGAGAGAAACACTGGCATTGACAAAACCTAAAATACGCAGGAAAACGAAGCAACGAATTTCCGAGAAAGAATGCGAGGGTAGTTTTAAGCCGGAGCGCACTACTCTTGTGAAATGTGGGAACGATACCGATTATGCAAAGCAAATCCGTCCAGCGCAAGCTCTATGAAGTGGTTCATTGACCAAACAACAGAGTGTGAAGGAACGGCCCAGGGTAATGAGTAATAAGATGAAACACTGGCATGACAAGAACTCTAATTCGGAAGGTTTCTTGGCGGGAGATTTGGTACTGTTAAACAACCCTCACCGGCGGAAAGGTGTTCCAGCCAAATTTCGGTGCAGTTGGGAAGGCCCGTGCAAAGTTGTGAAGAAGATCAGTGATACCATCTACCGCATACAAACCACTGGGAAACCACGGATTAGAAGGGTGGTACATTTGGAGATGCTAGCGGCGTTTAGATTGGGAGATTTGTCTGATCGGGACGATCAGACTTAGGTGGAGGGCAGTGTTACGAATATTAGCAAAACTGAGGAGTGCTGCCATCTCTAGGCCGATGCTAAGCAGTGACGTCAATTCACATCAATAATTCAATCATTATGATCTACATAAACGAATCAATAATTGCGTCTACACATATTTACACATTCCGACAAGCAACATTTACATACAAGGCAGCGAGAGATGAGATGTCACACACCGATGAATTTACTTATACGCTTATGTGTGTGCGGGAGACTGTAAACTACAAACACATGCATATATCTTATCTGAGTGGTCACAAGAGAGGGCAATAATTTGTGCACGTAGTTGTGGCTGGCGATTTTGTAGCCGAAACAACTAGTAACTTCTGGAAATCGAAGAGCCTAGAAGTATGCAGCGTAAACTATAAAAGTGGTGCAGGCGAGTAAGAAGGAATTCAGTTTGATTTGAGTTGCAAAGCAGTTACGACTAAGACGATATCTAGCGAGCAATAGCAGTATTATTTTGAAAGTCAGTTTCCTTTGAGCTATCAGTTTGGTTATTAAGCTATTCGTTGCACAGTTTGAGTGTTATTGTGAAGTATTTTAATAAAGGCCATTTTTCCATTATTCAATATTGGAGTTATTTATTTAACAGTTTAGCGATACGAACCTAGCAAAAGGGCAAATAAGAGGAATTTGCAGCAAATTCGTTACAATATGTACATATGGGCGTTTGCGTAATCAACACAAGATAAGTTTTGGTTAGGGGTTGAATGTGCCTGCTTTTTAGCTGGTTCGTGTCAAATATTTAAAAGCATAAATGAATGAATTTTAAGACCTACTACACCAAAACAAATAATTGTTTATGTACCCTGGCAGTACCAACATCTAATTGGGAGCGTTTACGTTCGCAGAATTCACAACACTCCTCTTTCGAATAGAAGCGGTGCTTAATTCTCGCCTTCTCTCCCATATGCCACAGCACCCAAGTGATTTATTAGCCCTCACTCCAATGCATTCCTTGCGGGGCTCCCCTTAGCATGCTTGCCAGAACCGAATGCCGAAAACTTATCTCCAACTACAAAATGGCAAAGGTTGAAGGTTCTATATTAAAATGTAAACATCCACAACAGAACGTTCGCGAAGGAGCTAGTTATGTTGAAGGACCACCTAATCACCCCAATGACTGGCGTTTATTTATTTGCATTGCATAAAGATTCTTACATGTAACCTGTACTAATTAAAGTAACTTGTCGTTTCCTTAAATTTGCATATCCAAGACAATACAACAAAACATATCTTTTTTTATATTGTCACGGATATTAGCATCACTAAGGTATACCATCACTAAGGCGATGCTAAGGCCATGCTAAGCGGTGTTTACGTCAATAATCAAATCATGTATACACATATATAAATCTGAAGACATTGGTGCTTTATCGGTAACCGTATCGGTAACCTTTTAACAGTTGATTCGACCAACCTTATGAGAATCAATGCAATCGATTATTGGTGCCGCTAAGGTCGTAACCGTATCGTAGCCAACCAATTGGTTTTTCGTTTACCGTCGTAACGATAAACAGCTGATTACGTTAGGGATACGACTACAGCGATACGACATACGGCACTAATGATTCCGGCTTAAAGCTGGAGTCATTGGTGCCGTATGTCGTATCGCTGTATCCGTATCCCTAACGTAATCAGCTGTTTATCGTTACGACGGTAAACCAAAACACAATTGGTTGGCTACGATACGGTTACGACCTTAGCGGCACCAATAATCGATTGCATTGATTCTCATAAGATTGGTCGAATCAGCTGTTATAAGGTTACCGATACGGTTACCGATAAAGCACCAATGTCTCCAGCTTAAGGCAGCCGAGAGATGTCACACACAGATGCATTTACTTATACGCCTATGTGTGTGCGAGATACTGTAAACTACAAACTCACATACATCTGAGAGACGCTGAAAAGTAGAAAATTGTAAACAAGTCGAAAATATATGAGAACTATAAACACTCGAAATAGTTGGTAAGTTCTGGAAATAGAAGAGCCTAGATGTATGCAGCGTAAACTATAAAAGCGGCACAAACGAGTAAAAAGTAATTCAGTTTGAGTTGAGCAACCAATCAGTTATTGATTAAGCACGAGATCTGGCGGCCAATAGTAGAGTTTAATTTGAGTTATCAATCAGTTTGGTTATTAAGCCAGCGAGTAGCAAAGTATAAGTGTTATTGTGAAGTACTTTAATAAAGGCCATTTTTCCATTATTCAATATTGGAGTTATTTATTCAACAGTTTAGCGATACGAACTTAGCAGAGGATTGCAAATAAGAGGATTTGCAAGTAAATTCGTTACAATATTAAGAAGTAAGCGGCCCAACAGATTGTGATGGACCGCTTTAAGTTAGTTGTTCGCTATACGCCACACTATATACGCCTCTTAAATAGATCTTCAAAATAAATAAAAACGAGATTTTTATTACATATATACAATATTATAGTTAATAAACTATTAAAACAAGAGTTGTGGCGCATTTTTATACTCAGTTGAGCAGAGCTCACAGAGTATATTAAGTTTGATTGGATAACGGTTGGTTGTTCAGGTATAAAGGAATCGAGATAGATATAGACTTCCATATATCAATATAATCAGGATCGAAAAAAAATTTGATTGAGCCATGTCCGTCCGTTAACACGATAACTTGAGTAAATTTTGAGGTAAATTGATGAAATTTGGTATGTAGGTTCCTGAGCACTCATCTCAAATCTCTGTTTAAAATGATCGAAATCGGACCATAACCACGCCCACTTTTTCGATATCGAAAATTTCGAAAAACCGAAAAAGTGCGATAATTCATTACAAAAGACCGATACTTTTAATGCCATAAGTCGAACAAAAATTTACCAATCCTTTTGAAATTGGTAGGGGCATAGATATTATGACGTTAACTGTTTTCCGTGAAAATGGGCGAAATCGGTTGATACCACGCCCAGTTTTTATACACAGTCGTCCGTCTGTCCTTCCGCATGACCATTAACACGATAACTTGAGTAAATTTTGAGGTATCTTGATGAAATTTGGTATGTAGGTTCCTGGGAACTCATCTCAGATCGCTATTTAAAATTAACGAAATCGGACCGTAACCACGCCCACTTTTTCGATATCGAAAATTACGAAAAATGAAAAATGCCATAATTCTATACCAAAAACGAAAAGAGGGATGAAACATGGTAATTGGATTGGTTTATTGACGCGAAATATAACTTTAGAAAAAACTTTGTAAAATGGTTGTGACACCTACCATATTAAGTAGAAGAAAATGAAAAAGTTCTGCATGGCGAAATAAAGAACCCTTGAATCTTGGCAGGTATTACATATATAAATAAATTAGCGGTATCCAACAGATGATGTTCTGGGTCACCCTGGTCCACATTTTGGTCGATATTTGGAAAACGCCTTTACATATACAACTACCACCACTCCCTTTTAAAGCTCTCATTAATACTTTTAATTTGATACCAATATCGTACAAACACATTCTAGAGTCACCCCTGGTCCACCTTTATGGCGATATCTCGAAAAGGCGACCACCTATAAAACGAGGGCCCACTCCCTTTTAAAAATACTCATTAACACCTTTCATTTGATACCCATATCGTACAAACAAAGTCTAGATTCACCCCTGGTCCACCTTTATTGCGACACCTCGAAAAGGCGTCCACCTATAGAACTAAAGCCCACTCCCTTTTAAAATACTCATTAAGACCTTTCGTTTGATACCCATATTATACAAACGTATTCTAGAGTCACCCCTGGTCCACCTTAATGGCGATATCTCGAAAAGGCGACCACCTATACAACTACCACCACTCACTTTTAAACCCCTCATTAATACCTTAATTTTGATACCCATATCGTACAAACACATTCTAGAGTCACCCCTGGTCCACCTTTATGGCGATATTTCGAGACGGCGTCCACCTATAGAACTAAGGCCCACTTCCTTTTAAAATATTCATTAACACCTTTCCTTTGATACCCATATTGTACAAACACATTCTAGGGTCACCCCTGGTCCACCTTTATGGAGATATCTCGAAAAGGCGTCCACCTATAGAACTAAAGGCCCACTCCCTCTTTAAAATGCTCAGTAACACCTTTCGTTTGATACCCATATCGTACAAACAAATTCTAGAGTCAACTCTGATCCACCTTTATGGCGATATCCCTAAATGGCGTCCACCTATAGAACTATGGTCCACTCCCTCATAAAATACTCTTTCATGCCTTTCATTTGATACACATGTCATACAAACACATTCCAGGGTTTCACTCGGTTCATTTTCCTACATGGTTATTTTCCCTTATGTTGTCACCATAGCTCTCAACAGAGTATGTAATGTTCGGGTACACCCGAACCTAACCTTCCTTACTTGCTTTTTTCTAAAAGTGAAGTGCCGATATTGTCCCTCAAATATTTTATTAGTGCTCCATACCCCATAAAAGTGCAATTTTATAGGGTTTTATAAGAAGCTTCAACAACGAAGTTTTTACCATTTATAATGCAAAAATATCAATAAACACGTTTTGGGCCTATTTTCCAAGCCAAACTTCTACTGGTTCACTTTTTCGCAAAAGAACAACCTTAAAATGCTATTTTTATAGGGTGCACTATTTGAAGAGCTGCTTATATAATTTAATTAGTATTTCGCACTAAGGTGTTCCTATTATTTTTTCCATCATTGTATATAAATAAATAATTAAATAAATAAATGCAAGGCGCGATAAGCTCCAAAAAGATTTTAGGCCGAGCTTCTCTTTCAATTTGCGTTGTGGTCCTTTTAATTTTTCCTAAAAATTGGCCGAGCGGCATCTGCAAGGCAGGTGCATTTACACTGAGAAGCTTTTCATGGCAGAAATACACCCGGAGTGTTTGACGAATCACTTGCGAGAAGTGAACCCGCTTAGAAAAACTTTTTTTTTCTAAATTTTTGATGTTACTTTGCCCTGGAGTTGAACCTAGGACTCTCGGTGTGATAGACGGAGAACCCTACCACCACACCACGGCGGCCGCCAATTTCCAAATATGTCATTCTTCTATATTGCTACTACAGACTGGGCACACTCACAAACATCTGAGTGCCGATATATTGTTGTATTAATGCTTTTGTTTTTGTATTCAATAATCGAATGTACCTAAATTAAAGTTTTTTCTTGTCACACTTATGCTGCTACAATCACAAAAATTTAGTAGGCTGTTTTTTTTGCCAATTCAAAACTCATTTTTTTACACGACAAAATTTTGTATAAATACCACCCACAAAATTCAACTTCCTTCACTTTCAACTTAAAAATCTGCGGAAAATCTTAAAATAAAAAATGAATTTACTCAATTCTATCGCGATCCTGTTCGTATTACTTACCCGTATTTTGACTAATGCGAATTCGCAAAATATAAAGGATAGCCCGTATGTGGTGGTAATACGTTATGACGAGCATTATCTTTGCGTGGGTACTTTAATCTCTTTTAGGAGGGTGCTTACATCTTTATATTGCTTTGATATTGACAATTTCGACTACAGTTATATCCGGGTTACAGCTGGTATATCCAATTTAAATGAAGCAGGAACAGATCGCAAAGCGGTGCGTATAATTCATCCATGTGATGCAAATATGGAAGAAATGGACATAGCAGTGATTGCATTGCATAAATCATTCGGCATGAGCTCAAAAATAGATTTAATACCTTTATGCGAAACTGAGTTAAACCCGGGCGTACAATTGCGAGTTAGTGGCTGGGATGGGACAAATGCAAACAATGATGAACAACCTACCGCTAGTCTCCAATCTGCTGACGTTGAAGTATTCCCAATCAACCAATGTGCGACTTGTTATGTGGATATTTTGGTGGCGAAGGGGATAAATTTCCCAAAAGCAGCAATTTGTTTAATAGATCTGGCATGGGAACGTGATACGTGTTCGGGAGATGTTGGTGCACCCGCCGTTGCTGAAGGAAAACTTTATGCGGTGCTAGCAAGTAAAATACGACCTTTGAACAGATTATATCCGACTATATATACAAGTATAAGTAATGAGAGAGTTCAAGTTTTTATAAGATATGCGATGAGGAAGATTTCAAATAAAGAAAATGAAAATTAAAAATAAAAAATTACTCATCATTTTAAATTTTCTGATTGGTGATACCAAGTTATTTTTTATTCAAGCATTTGTTGAATAATGAATAACATTTTATCGTTAACCGGGTTGAGTTATTATTCATTATTTAAAAAATATGGATTAACAATAAAATTTAAATTTTTATTCAGTAATTCAACAATTAAAAAATAAACCCTCGAGTTGCCCTGAAAATATACCCATATGCGTAAACAGTTCGGGTGTAGTACTGCAGCTTCTTAGAGTAATATTGAGATGATGTTGAGGTATTTCCGGGATTTTTGGGGGGTTATTTCGGGGACACCCTCGGGATCCTCCCGTGGTGTTTCGGGGGTCATTTCGGAATGGTTCTCGGGTAATTTGGGGGACATTCCGGGTTGATTTTGAGGACTCCCTCGCTGTCAGTTGGGGGTCGTTCCGGGATCTTTTGAGTACTCCCTTGTGGTCATTTGGGGTATTTCGGCGTGGTTTTAGGGATTCACCCGCGGTCATTTTGGGATGGTTTTAAGGACTCCCTCAGGGTCCTCTCGGGCTCATTTGGGGGTCGTTCCTGAATGTTTATGGGGACTCACTCGGGGGTTATTTCGGCAGGTTTTTGGGGACTCCCTTCGGGTCATTTGGGGGACACTTTGGGATGATTTTGGGGACTCCTTCGTGGTCATTTTGGGGTCCTTCCGGGATGTTTTTATGTTCTCATTTGGGGTCATATGGGGGTCATTCCGGTATGTTTTTGGGCACTCCCTCCGGGTCATTTGGGGGTCATTCCCTGATGGTTTTGGAGACTTTTTCGGGTACATTTGGGGGTCATCCGGGGTTGGTTTTGAGGATTCAATCGGCGTTATTTGGTGGTTATTTCGCGATAATTTTGGGGTCTCCCTCGGGCACCTATACTTGGGGTACATTCCGGGATGGTTTTGGGGTCTCCCGGGGTCATTTGTGGATCATTCCGGGATGGTTTGGGTACTCCCTTGGAGTTATTTCACCATGTTGTGGGGATTCCCGCGCAGTCATTCCGATCGTTCCGGAATGGCTTTGGCGACTCACTCGGGCCTACGGGGTCGTTTAGGGGTCACTTCGGGATGTTTTTGGGTATTCCTTCGGGTAATTTGTGGGTCATTCGGGATGGATCATTCCCGAATGACTTTGGGGACTCCCTGGGGGCCATGTGGTGATTTTTGGGAGTCCATCTGGGTCATACCTTCGGGCTCCTTCCGAGGTTATCCCGAACACCCCGGGAGGACCCTGAAGGAGTCCCCGAAATTGCCAAAAAATTTACACCAAAAGACCCCGCGAGGATCCTCAGTGTGTCCCAGATATTGCCCCAAATTTTTAACTAGTCTGTAAGAAAGCATGTAGATTTAGACTGAATGAATTAAATAAATAAATAAATAAATCCCCGTGGCAGGACGGGACCTACTTGTTTTATGCCGACTCCGAACGGCATTTGCTTTGCCCGGGGCGTGAACCCAGGATCTGCGTGATCAGCAGGCCACAAATAAATAACTTTAAGAAATCTTGTAGTATTAAGAGTTATACCAGAATATCTCCTTCGGTGAAACTACGCTTTGTGCGATATATACAGCAAATGGTGAACATTTTAAGTACTTAAATTTTTATCGGCAGACGCAGCAGTACCAGTCCTTTAGACCACGTTTAGGTTCGAAGTCTCCCTAGAGTAAGTGAATGCAGAACAGTCCCTCCGCAAGGAGCTGCCGCTGACATTTTTTGAAAGATCTGCGAGACTTTGAGGCATAATCTCGGATCTTCCCGAAATGGTAAAAATGTTGATTTCCATAAATACATACAAACAAAGCCATTCCTAAATATTATTTTTCAAATAGAAAAATCAAGCTTTTTAAAGTAAGAACACCGGCGTAAGCTAGCGCGCCGCCCACGCTGCCGCCGCCGGTATATAATCGTGTCTACGCTGCCGCCGCCGATATAGTTATCGGCGTACATTACATTAGACCGGGTTGGTCCCCATTAAAAAATAGGTGTGAAGTCTGCCCCTAAATGTGAAGCTTATGTTGAAAGTGTTTTTTAATTTATTTAAATCTATCGAAATTTTTGTTACGTCTTGGAAATCTGTGAAAGACCTTCCGTGTGGTAGGCGGAGTTTGCTTCCATCACACCACGACATCAAGATTTATCCCAACAATTTTATGTTGAAGATCGCTTACTAGTGTCCTTAAGTATTTGTTTGGCCTTCATAGAGTTCATTGCTCGAAAGGACACTAAAGGAAATACAGTGCACTCGCGATAAAAAAAACACCCTAATATATGAACACCCCAAAATATGAACACTTTTTCGCTTCCATTGAGCACCCTAAAATATGAACATTATTGATTTTCAAATTTCTATCGAATTTCAAGAGCCTACTAAATGGGGGAATCGCCTAGTTATTAAAATTTAAAATGTACATCACCATCGCTGAGAAATGCTTCAGTTCAGGAGTCAGTATAAATTTTTAACGTCTTTAGTTGGCCATTTCATGCGAGCATAATCGGTACTTCATTTTCATGCAAAAAAATTGTTATATTAATCAGTTTAAAAAATGCCTACAAAAAACCATAAGTGTTTGACCTTAATAGAAAAATCAAATACTATTGTGGAATATTTACGGGTCAAAGTGTTACTAATTTAGCACTTAAATATGGAGTGACAAAGTCAACAATATGCGGAATTAATAAAAATAACAAGTAAGTAAGGCTAAGTTCGGGTGTAACCGAACATTACATACTCAGGTGAGAGCTTTGGAGACAAAATAAGGAAAAATCACCATTAAACAAAATGAACCTAGGGTAACACTGGAATGCGTTTGTATGACATGGGTTTCAAATGGAAGGTATTGAAGAGTATTTTAAAAGAGAGTAGGCCATAGTTCTATAGGTGAACGCCATTTCGGGATATCGCCATAAAGGTGGACCAGAGGCCATTCTAGAATGTGTTTGTACGATATGGGTATCAAATGAAAGGTGCTAATGATTATTTAAAACGTAGTGGGCCTTAGTTCTATAGGTGGACGCCTTTTCGAGATATCGCCATTAGGGTGGGCCAGGGGTGACTCTAGAATGTTTGTACGATATGGGTATCAAACGAAAGGTGTTACTGAGCATTTTAAGAGGGAGTGGGCATTAGGTCTATAGGTGGGCCAGGGTGACTCTAGAATGTGTTTGTACGATATGGATATCAAATTAAAGGTATTGATGAGGGTTTTAAAAGCGAGTGGCCCTTAGATGTATATGTGACGGCGTTCTCGCGATATCGACCAGAATGTGGACCAGGTGATCCAGAAAATCATCTGTCGGGTACTGCTAATTTATTTATATATGCAATACCACTAACAGTATTCCTGCCAAGATTCCAAGGGCTGTTGATTTCGCCTTGTAGAACTTTTTCATTTTCTTCTACTTAATATGGTAGGTGTCACACCCATTTTACAAAGTTTTTTCCAAAGTTATATTTTGCGTCAATAAACCAATCCAATTACCATGTTTCATCTCTTTTTTCATATTTGGTATAGAATTATCGAATTTTTTCATTTTTCGTAATTTTCGATATCGGAAAAGTTGGCGTGGTGATAGTCGGATTTCGGCCATTTTTTATACCAAGATAAAGTGAGTTCAGATAAGTACGTGAACTAAGTTTAACGGCCGAGCGGAAGGACAGGCGTTCGACTGTGTATAAAAACTGGGCGTGGTTCCAACCGATTTCGCCCATTTTCACAGAAAACAGTTATCGTCATAGAATCTATGTCCCTACCAAATTTCATAAGGATTGGTAAATTTTTGTTCGACTTATGGCATTAAAAGTATTCTAGATCAATTAACTGAAAAAGGTCAAAGCCACGCCCATTTTGAAAATTTCTTTTATTTTTGTATTTTGTTGCCCATATCATTACTGGAGTTGAATGTTGATATAATTTACTTATATGCTGTAAAGATATTAAATTTTCTTTTAAAATTTGACCTTAAAAATTTTTATTAAGCATACATATATATTTGCTAATTTTTATTAAGCATACATATAGTAATAGGAGTAACGTTCCTGCCAAATTTCATCATGATATCTTCAACGACTGCCAAATTACAGCTTGCAAAACTTCTAAATTACCTTCTTATAAAAGTGGGCGGTGCCACGCCCATTGTCCAAAATTTTACCAGTTTTCTATTCTGCGTTATAAGTTCAACTTACCTACCAAGTTTCCTCGCTCTATTCGTATTTGGTAATGAATTATCCCACTTTTTCGATTTTTCGAAATTTTTGATATCGAAAAAGTGGGCGTGGTTATAATCCGATATCGTTCATTTTAAATAGCGATCTGAGATGAATGCCCAGGAACCTACATACCAAATTTCATAAATATACCTCAAAATTTACTCAAGTTATCGTGTTAACGGACGGACGGACGGACGGTCGGACGGACATGGCTCAATCGAATTTTTTATACTCAGTTGAGCAGAGCTCACAGAGTATATTAAGTTTGATTGGATAACGGTTGGTTGTACAGGTATAAAGGAATCGAGATAGATATAGACTTCCATATATCAAAATCATCAGTATCGAAAAAAAATTTGATTGAGCCATGTCCGTCCGTCCGTCCGTCCGTCCGTCTGTCCGTTAACACGATAACTTGAGTAAATTTCGAGGTATCTTGATGAAATTAGGTACGTAGATTTCTGGGCACTCATCTCAGATCGCTATTTAAAATGAACGATATCGGACTATAACCACGCCCACTTTTTCGATATCGAAAATTTCGAAAAACCGAAAAAATGCGATAATTCATTGCCAAAATCGGTTAAAGCGATGAAACTTGGTAGATGGGTTGACGTTATGACGCAGAATAGAAAATTAGTAAGATTTTGGACAATGGGCGTGGCACCGCCCACTTTTACAAGAAGGTAATTTAAAAGTTTTGCAAGCTTTAATTTGGCAGTCGTTGAAGATATCATGATGAAATTTGGCAGGAACGTTACTACTATTACTATATATAATGGCTCCGCCCATTTTCATTTAGTTTGTCTAGAATACTTTTAATGCCATAAGTTGAACAAAAATTTACCAATCCTTCTCAAATTTGGTAGGCGCATAGATTTTATGACGGTAACTGTTCTCTGTGAAAATGGGCGAAATCGGTGGAAGCCACGCCCAGTTTTTATACACAGTCCACCGTCTGTCCTTCCGCTCGGCCGTTAACACAATAACTTGAGCAAAAACCGATATATCTTTACTCAACTTAGCCCACGTACTTGCCTGAACTCACTTTATCTTGGTATAAAAAATGGCCGAAATCCGACCATAACCACGCCCACTTTATCGATATTGAAAATTACGAAAAATGAAAAAAATGCCATAATTCTATACCAAATACGAAAAAAAGGGATGAAACATTGTAATTGGATTGGTTTATTCACGCAAAATATAACTTTGGAAAAAACTTTGTAAAATGGGTGTGACAACTACCATATTAGGTAGAAGAAAATGAAAATTTTCTTAAAATGCTCAGTAACACTTTTCGTTTGATACCCATATGGTACAAAAATTCTAGAGTCACCCCTGGCCCACCCTAATGGCGACATTTCGAAAAGGCGTCTACCTATACACCTAATGCCAACTCCTTAAAATGCTCAGTAACACTTTTCGTTTGATACCCATATGGTAAAAACATTCTAGAGTCACCCCTGGCCCACCCTAATGGCGATATCTCGAAAAGGCGTCCACCTATAGACCTAATGCCCACTCCCTCTTAAAATGCTCAGTAACACCTTTCATTTGATTCCCATATCGTACAAACACATTCTAGAAATACCCCTGGCCCACCCTAATGGCGATATCTCGGAACGGCGTCCACCTATGGAACTAAGGATTACTCGTTTTCAAAATACTCATTAACAGCTTTCATTTGATACCCATATGGTACAAACATTATAGAGTCACCCCTGGCCCACCCTAATGGCGACATTTCGAAAAGCGTCTACCTATACACCTAATGCCCACTCCTTAAAATGCTCAGTAACACTTTTCGTTTGATACCCATATGGTACAAACATTCTGGAGTCACCCCTGCCCCACCCTAATGCGATATCTCGAAACGGCGTCCACCTATGGAACTAAGGATTACTCGTTTTCACAATACTCATTAACAGCTTTCATTTGATACCCATATCGTACAAACAAATTCTAGAGTCACCCCTGGTCCACCTTTATGGCGACATTTCGAAAAGGCGTCCACCGATAGACCTAAGGCCCACTCCCTCTTAAAATGCTCAGTAACACCTTTCATTTGATACCCATATCGTACAAACAAATTCTAGAGTCAGCCCTGGTCCACCTTTATGGCAATATCCCTAAATGGCGTGCATCCATAGAACTAAGGCCTACTCTCTCTTAAAATACTCTTTAATACCTTCCATTTGATACACATGTCATACAACCACATTCCAGGGGTTACCCTAGGTTCATTTTCTACATGGTGATTTTCCTTATTTTGTCTCCATAGCTCTCAACTGAGTATGTAATGTTCGGTTACACCCGAACTTAGCCTTCCTTACTTGTTTTTCGATACTGATGATTTTGATATATGGAAGTCTATATCTATCTCGATTCCTTTAAACCTGTACAACCAACCGCTATCCAATCAAAGTTGTAGTTCGGGTTTAACCGAACATTACATACTCAGTTGAGAGCTGTGGAGACAAAGTAAGGGAAAATCATCATGTTGTAAAAAGAACCTAGGGTAACCCTGGAATGTGTTTGTATGACATGTGTATCAAATGGAAGGTATTTTAAGAGGAAGTGGGCCATAGTTCTATATATGGACGCCATTTAGGGATATCGCCATAAAGGTGGACCAGGGGTGACTCTAGAATTTATTTTGTATGATATGGGTATCAAATGAAAGGTATTATTGAGTATTTTAAAAGGGCGTGGGCCTAAGTTCTATAGATGGACGCCTTTTCGAGATATCGCCATAAAGATGGACCAGGGGTGACTCTAGAATTTGTTTGTACGATATGGGTATCAAATGAAAGGCGTTAATGAGTATTTTAAAAGGGAGTGGGCCTTAGTTCTATAGGTGAACGCCTTTTCGGAATATGGTTATAAAAGTGGACCAGGGTTGACTGTAGAATGCGTTTGTACAATATGGGTATCAAACGAAAGGTGTTAATATGTGTTTTAAGAGGGAGTGGGCCTTAGTTCTATGGGTGGACGCCTTTTCGGGATATCGCCATAAACGTGGACCAGTGGTGACTCTAGAATGCGTTTGTACAATATGGGTATCAAATAAAAGGTGTTAATGAGTACTTTAAAAAGGTGTGGGCCTTAGATCTATAGGTGGACGCCTTTTCGGGATATCGCCATAAACGTGGACCAGGGGTGACTCTAGAATGCGTTTGTACAATATGGGTATCAAATGAAAGGTGTTAATGAGTATTTTAAAAGGGCGTGGGCCTTAGTTCTATAGGTGGACGCCTTTTCGAGATATCGCCATAAAGGTGGACCAGGGGTGACTCTAGAATTTGTTTGTACGATATGGGTATCAAAAGAAAGGTGTTAATGAGGGTTTTAAAAGGGAGTGGCCCATAGTTGTATATGTGAAGGCGTTTTCGAGATATCGACCAAAATGGGGACCAGGCTGATCCAGAACATCATCTGTCGGGTACCGTTAATTTATTTATATATGTAATACAGTATTCCTTCCAAGATTCCAAGGGCTTTTGATTTCGCGCTGCAAAACTTTTCATTTTCTTCTACTTAATATGGTAGGTGTCACACCCATTTTACCATGTTTTTTTCTAAAGTTATATTTTGCGTCAATAAACCAATCCAATTACCATGTTTCATCCTTTTTTCGTATTTGGTATATAATTATGGCATTTTTTTCATTTTTCGTAATTTTCGATATCGAAAAAGTGGGCGTGGTCATAGTCGGATTTCGGCCATTTTTTACACCAATACAAAGTGAGTTCAGATAAGTACGTGAAATGAGTGTAGTAAAGATATATCGATTTTTGCTCAAGTTATCGTGTTAACGGCCGAGCGGAAGGACAGAGGGTCGACTGTGTATAAAAACTGGGCGTGGCTTCAACCGATTTCGCTCTTTTTCACAGAGAACAGTTATCGTCCTAGAATCTAAGTCTACCAAATTTCACAAGGATTGGTAAATTTTTGTTCGACTTATGGAATTAAAAGTATCATAGACAAATTAAATGAAAAAGGGAGGAGCCACGCCCTCAAAATTTTCTTTTATTTTTGTATTTTGTTGCACCATATCATTACTGGAGTTGAATGTTGACATAATTTACTTATATACTGTAAAGATATTAACTTTTCTTTTAAAATTTGAATTTAAAAAAAATTTTTTTTAAAAAGTGGGCGTGGTCGTTCTCTGATTTTGCTAATTTTTATTAGGCAGACATATAGTAATAGGAGTAACGTTCCTGCCAAATTTCATCATGATATCTTCAACGACTGCCAAATTACAGCTTGCAAAACTTCTAAATTACCTTCTTTTAAAAGTGGGCGGTGCCACCCCATTGTCCAAAATTTTACTAGTTTTCTATTCTGCGTCATAAGTTAAACTCACCTACCAAGCTTTATTGCTTAATCCACATTTGGTAATGAATTATCGCACTTTTTCCATTTTTCGAAATTTTCGATATCGAAAAAGTGGGCGTGGTTATTATCCTATATCGTTCATTTTAAATACCGATCTGAGATGAGTGCCCAGGAACCTACATACCAAATTTCATCAAGATACCTCAAAATTTACTCAAGTTATCGCGTTAACGGACAGACGGATGGACGGACGGACGGACAGACGGACGGACATGGCTCAATCGAATTTTTTTTCGATACTGATGATTTTGATATATGGAAGTCTATATCAATCTCGATTCCTTTATACCTGTACAACCAACCGTTATCCAATCAAAGTTAATATACTCTGTGAGCTCTGCTCAACTGAGTAT
>JARSSU010037724.1:0-18966 GCA_029619165.1 Eurosta solidaginis
TTTGAAGCTCCTCACTGTAGATACGCCAGTTGGCGGTTTTAAGATTCCTATGCCAAACAGTTTTGACCGCCACCCCGCCAAGGTCGCAGCGGACAAATCTATGATCCGAAAAAGAGTGGTCATCAAGCATCTTCCAATTTTTATCATAGTTCCCCGCTGCCCGAGCTCAAGGTGACGTCCATTATTTTTTATTTACTCGGCGTTTTTATTTGTTATTTGATTCTTAAGACGAACCAAAGATACTTTTTATTTTTTAATTACCCAGCGTTGAAATAAAAAAAATATTTTTTATTTGTTAATTAATTCTTCAAAGGTATCTTTGAACCTTTTATTTTTTATTTACTCGGCGTTCAAATAAAAAATACTTTTTATTTGTGATTTGATTCTTCAGCCAAATCAAAGATACTTTTTACTTGTTATTTGGTTCTTTAGGGAAATCAAAGACAAATTTTGTTTCCGATTTTGGTCGGATTTCTTCGGATAAGAAACAGTATCCTCTTAGTAGAAATGAGCCACACTTCAACTGGGTATAGGAACAGAGTTCTGTTCTTTTCGACATTCCTCTACTGCGCCATATGACGAGTTTTGGCATCTCGTATATGAACTGATAATTTTGTTCCATAGAGTATGTGTGAAATGGGAAGTTTTCAGTTTATGTTGCTTTTTCATTAAAAGAGTTTTACGTGATCTGTTGGTTTTTGCCTCAAAATCTCGCGGATCATCCAAAAAATTTCAGGAGTAGCTCCTTGCAGAGGGATTGCCCTTGTTTACTTGTTCCAGAGAGACTCGAACCTAACCCCGATCTTTGGGATTGGTACTGCTTCGTCTGCTGAAAAAACATATAGATACTTAAAATGATCACACTTCTGTCTGTATATCTCGAACAAAGCGAAGTTTCACATGGGATGAACTCCTAATAATCGGCGCGAACACAATTTCTTTAAACCATTTGTGATCATTGCGTAACTCATGGGTGAAAATCGTATACTCCTCGGCGCATCTACTCACTAAATTTTACAGGGACCCTGGATAATTTTTTTTAAATGTAGACCAAAATTCGCAGACGTTTGTGTTCACAACATTGATTTCAATAGTCTTAGTTAAACTAAAACGATATTTTAGAATGTAAGTCGACCGATTTTAAATTGAAAGATGTTAACTGCTGTTCTTCATAACGTGTAGGTGATATTTAAACTTGGTTGATAGGCTATAATTAATGTGATTCACTCTAAGGACTAGTTTTGGATAGGAACGCCAACTTTAGGAAATGTCCAACCGGAAGACTTGGGTGTTGAGGGATGAAGTTTGAAAATCAAAATTAACATTTCAGGCGCTATTGTATAGTTTCGCAAATAAACAACAAATGTTTGAATATAATCCCAGGTGATTTTTCAAACCCTTCTCATACATACATATATATTCAACTTAAACTATGGAGCTTCAAAGCCATCAACGAAGCCATAGGTTGGGTGGGTTTAGAGCAGCCCTAAAGATGTCTCTAGGCGCTGCGAGGCAGTGGATCCTGGTACCGTCTGGGAGGACTGGTATGCAAGATAATAGCGGTTGTTTTCCTCAGTGTGCAAAATAAACTTTAGGCTGTTATACGATGGACTGAAGAGGAGGTGACTTGGCCATGCAATTTTATTTCTTTTCTGATCCCACGCTGACTGAAGCTGCGGGATATATTTGTCAGTGCACACGCCGCAATCGCAGGACATAAACAAGCCCTTCTCACCGGCATTGTAGCCGGCCACAAAACTCAGTTCCACCGTTCCATAAAAGACTAAATAGCGTGAGGTCAATAATCATTTCAAAGGAGTGTTTATGCCCCTACAACCTACTAAAGGATTTTGCATTGGCATCCTGCTTCGTGTAATTTGCTTTTTTAACAACTTGAGGACAATATGAAAACATGTTCGCCATGGGTCATTTTATTTGAATTCATTGTTCATTATTAATTTTTTGCTAAAAATATGCAAAGTAATCATAAAAATTTATTATATAATTTTTCTTTAGTGCTTTATTTTAATAACGTGGTGAATTCGGTTATGCAAAATCCGTATCGAAAGCGCTTGTTTTTTTAAATAACTTTTGAACAGTTATAACGAGTTAAATTTAATTGGATACTCGTAACTGGCAGTGATGCGCGTCCGTTGATACCACTTTCGAACAATTTTCAACATGAACAATAAATGGCATACACAGTCTTAAACGAGGAGAGAGTCTGCCAAATGAAGAATTTCACACTTGATTTCTTTTAAGTTCCATATAAAAGCATGAAATTTTTTCCGTTGCACGAAAATGGCATGTTCTTGTATTTTGAAAGCCGATAACCTCGCAAAATCTCAGGCCCAATAGAATTTTTCTGATTTTTACCTAGGCCTGATCAGCCAAGCTGTAAAGCATGATCGGCTCCTGAGCGCCTAAAGCTTCTTTTGGCTAGGGGGATCAGAGGCCACGGAGCTCGCCAAGGAACATACGCTAAAGTGGTCCTATCCGGTCGGTTCTGACACAGTTCTAAACAGAAAGCAATATGCATATACCCGCTCATGGCTTAATACATCATCATGATATTTTCCGTATTTTTATCGCTGGGTATATATCTTCCATTTTAAGGAATTACAATTTTGAGATTCGGACCAAATTTAATGTACCAGTCCAATTGCATGAAAGGTGTAAAAATTATCTTTGATTTGGCTGAGAACGAGATCACAAATAAACATTATGTTTGATTTGGCTGCAGAACCAAATAACAAATAAAAATTATCTTCGATTCGGCGGAAGAATCATATAACAAATAAGAAGGTTTTTTTTTATTTGAACTCCGAGTAAATGAAAAATAAAAAGCATCTTTGATTCACCTGAAGAATCAAATAACAAATAAAAAATATTTTTTATTTGAACGCCGAGTAATATAAAATAAAAATTATCTTTGATTCGTCTGAAGAATCAAATAACAAATAAAAAATATATTTTATTTGAACGCCGAGTAAATAAAAAATAAAAAGTATCTTTGATTCGTCTGAAGAATCAAATAACAAATAAAAAATATTTCTTATTTGGATGCCGAATCAAATAAAAATAAAAATTATCTTTCATTTGAAGTTGGATTTTAAATCAAAAAGGATTAAAATCATGCAACCCTGCTGGAAAGAAAGTAAGAAGCATTTACTGGCATATTGCGATGGTGCCATTTCGAAAACCGTCACGTAATAAACATCAGGCAATTTCGTAATGTTATCAAGGTTTCACCGAGATTCGAACCACGAATCACACGGTGAAACTGCAGTCGCCTTAACCACTACACTATCCTGCTTGTATTTATTTCGTTGCTTAATTCAGTTTATCTAATTTCTACACTAACAACACAATTGAGATATTTTTCCTCTATTAATTTGAATGCTCTGTAGATTTGTTTTTGTAATGTTTCTTTTCGTTGCGAATGAAAAGCTTTGTAAACTCGTGCTCAGCTTTACATATTTATGTTTGTTTGTTTTTAATGGTGTGCTCAATTTATACTTATTATTAAGAATTCATGAGCTTAACACCGGCTTATAATAATTGAATATTCAATTATTGTGTTTTTCTAAGAGAAACTGAAAAGAAAGAAATAAACATTCACCGGCATATTGCGATAGTACCATTTCGAAAACCGCCACGTAATCATCATCAGAAAATTTCGTAATGTTATCAAAGGTTTCACCGAGATTCGAACAGCGAATCACACGGTGAAACTGCAGTTGCCTCAACCACTGGGCTATCCTGCTTGTATTTGTTTCCTTGCTTAATTCAGTTTATCTAATTTCTACACTAACAACACAATTGAGACATTCTGCATCTATTAATTTGTATGCCATGTAGATTTGTTTTTGTAGAGTTCCTTTTTCGTTGCGAATGAGAGAGAAGCTTTGTAAACTCGTGCTCAGTTTTACATATTTATGTTTGTTTGTTTTTAATGGTGTGTTCAATTTATACATATTATTAAGAAATCATGAGCTTAACACCGGCTTATAATAATTTATTATTCAATTATTATCTTTTGTAGTATAAACAAGGCATAAGCCAAAAATTCCAATCAAAACGTGTAAGCCACTTAATACATAATTGTGTATTTATATACTACCGTGTGACAAATTAAAGAATGCGTCTGACTCAACCGCTGATAGTGCAATTCAAAGCGACTTAATACATACTATGTATGTACGTATATATTACCGTGTGACAAATCCAAATTTGCGCTTCACCTCATTTCGGCAAATTTGATGATATTGCATTTCCCACGAATTTCACAAATCAACACAAATATGAAGGTGCATATTTGTGTCAATTTGTACGTAGATATGTAGTATGTAAAATTTAAGTAGATATATAAGTAGGAACATGTTTAGATAAATTTATATATAAGATCAACAAAAATCCAAATAAAGTCAGAATTGCTGATACCTGTGCTCACCCAGCACTGACCGTTAGCAATTAATTAATCAACTCATCGTTCTTTTTATTTTTTCTAATTTGCCCACACCATAGTTTTTCTAAGAGAAACTGGAAAGAAAGAAACATTTACTGGCATATTGCGATGGTACCATTTCGAAAACCGCCACGTATTCATCATCGGGCAATTTCATAATGTTATCAAAGGTTTCACCGAGATTCGAACCACGAATCACTCGGTGAAACTGCAGTTGCCTTAACAACTAGGCTATCGTGCTTGTATTTGTTTCCTTGCTTAATTCGGTTTATCTCATTTCGACAGTAACAACACAATTCAGATATTCTGCCTCTATTAATTTATATGCTATGTAGATTTGTTTTTGTAAAATTTCGTTTTCGTTGAGAATTAGAAGATTTGTAAATTCGTGCTCAGTTTTACATATTTATGTTTGTCTGTTTTATGATGTGTTCTATTTATACTTATCATTAAGAATTCATGAGCTTAACACCGCTTATAATAACTGAGTGTTCAATTATTATGTTTTCTAAGAGAAACTAAAAGAAACATTAGTGGCATATTGCGATGGTACCATTTCGAAAACCGCCACGTAATTATCATCAGGAAATTTCGTAATGTTATCAAAGGTTTCACCGAGATTCGAACCGCGAATCACACGGTGAAACTGCAGTTGCCTTAACTACTAGGCTATCCTGCTTGTATTTGTTTCTTTGTTTAATTCAGTTTATCTCATTTCTACACTAACAACACAATTGATACATTCTGCCTCTATTAATTTGTATGCTATGTAGATTTCTTTTTGTAAAGTTTCTTGTTCGTTGAGAATGAGAAGCTTTGCAAACTCGTGCTCAGTTTTACATATTTATGTGCGTTTGTTTTAATGGCGTGCTCAATTTATACTTATTATTAAGAATTCCTGAGCTTAACACCGGCTTATAATAATAGAATATTCAATTATTGCGTTTTTCTAAGAGAAACTGAAAAGAAAGAAAGAAACATTTACCGGCATATTGCGATAGTACCATTTCGAAAACCGCCACGTAATCATCATCAGAAAATTTCGTAAAGTTATCAAAGGTTTCACCGAGATTCGAACCGCGAATCACACGGTGAAACTGCAGTTGCCTCAACCATTGGGCTATCCTGCTTGTATTTGTTTCCTTGCTTAATTCAGTTTATCTAATTTCTACACTAACAACACAATGAATGAGAAGCTTTGTAAACTCGTGCTCAGTTTTACATATTTATGTTTGTTTGTTTTTAATGGAGTGTTCAATTTATACTTATTATTAAGAATTCGTGAGCTTAATACCGGCTTATTTTAATCGAATATTAAATTATTAAGAGAAACTGAATAGAAAGAAAGAAACATTTACTGGCATATGCGATGGTACCATTTCGAAAACCTCCACGTAATCATCATCAGGCAATTTCGTAATGTAATCAAAGGTTTCACCGAGATTTGAACCGCGCATCACACGGTGAAACTGCAGTTGCCTTAACAACTAGGCTATCCTGCTTGTATTTGTTTCCTTGCTTAATTAAGTTTATCTCATTTCTACACTAACAACACAATTGAGACATTTTTCCTCTATTAATTTGAATGCGGCCACCGTGGTGTGATGGTAGCGCGCTCCGCCTATCACACAGTATGCCCTGGGTTCAACTCCCGGGCAAAGCAACGTCAAAATTTTAGAAATAAGGTTTTACAATTAGAAGAAAATTTTCCTAAGCGGGGTCGCCCCTCGGCAGTGTTTGGCAAGCGCTCCGGGTGTATTTCTGCCATGAAAAGCTCTCAGTGAAAACTCATCTGCCTTGCAGATGCCGTTCGGAGTCGGCATAAAACATGTAGGTCCCGTCCGGCCAATTTGTAGGGAAAATCAAGAGGAGCACGACGCAAATTTGAAGAAAAGCTCGGCCTTAGATCTCTTCGGAGGTTATCGCGCCTTACATTTATTTATTTATTTTAATTTGAATGCTATGTAGATTTGTTTTTGCAAATTTAATGTACCAGTCCATTGCATGAAAGGTGTAAAAATTATCTTTGATTTGGCTGAGAAACCAAATCACAAATAAACATTATGTTTGATTTGGCTGAAGAACCAAATAACAAATAAAAAGTATCTTCGATTCGGCGGAAGAATCAAATAACAAGTAAAAAGTTTTTTTTTATTTGAACTCCGAGTAAATGAAAAATAAAAAGTATCTTTAAGAGTCAAATAAGAAATAAAAAATATTTTTTATTTGAACGCCGAGTAATAAAAAATAAAAATTATCTTTGATTCGTCTGAAGAATCAAATAACAAATAAAAAATATATTTTATTTGAACGCCGAGTAAATAAAAAATAAAAAGTATCTTTGATTCGTCTGAAGAATCAAATAACATATAAAAAATATTTCTTATTTGGATGCCGAATCAAAAAAAAATAAAAATTATCTAATATATTGTTAAATTTTTGAGCTAAAGGCCAATTTAAATAAAAACACAACTTTTTGTATTATAGTTGTATAATTTATTCTTGTCGATATTTCGGCTTTATTCTAAAGCCATCTTCGGGATCATATAAATATGTTCGATCGAGTTGTGTTTTTTTTTAATTGGCCTTCAGCTCAAAAATTTAGCAATATATTATTTAATATAAAGGCTATTAATTCTTAGCAAAATAAAAATTATCTTTCATTTGAAGTTGGATTTTACATCAAAAAGGATTAAAATATGCAACCCTCCTGAAAAGAAAGAAAGAAACATTTACTGGCATATTGCGATGGTACCATTTCGAAAACCGCCACGTAATAATCATCAGGCAATTTCGTAATGTTATCAAAGGTTTCACCGAGATTCGAACCGCGAATCACACGGTGAAACTGCAGTTGCCTTAACCACTAAGCTATCCTGCTTATATTTGTTTCTTGCTTAATTCAGTTTATCTCATTTCTAAATTAACAACACCCTTGAGATATTGTGCCTCTTAAAATGATGTTCGTTCCTGTCCATGTTTTGGGGCCGATACGAAGCCAATTTTATTCGTTCTTTTTTCATATTATAGGGATGAAATTGGTTCGCGCTTATGGACGGCCGGATCTGTTTATTACTTTTACATGCAATCCGCAATGCAGTGAAATCAAAGACCATTTGTTTCCGGGCCAATCCCCAATTGATCGACACGACATAACTGCAAACTAAAACTAAATTCACTTATGGACTTTATTATCAAACATAGAGTGTTTGGAGAGGTGCGTTGTTATATGTATGTATTCCGTTGAATGACAAAAGCGGGGATTACCGCACGCACACATTTTGATTTGGTTGAATGATAAAATTACACCGGATCAAATTGATAGTGTGATATCAGCTGAAATATCGGATCAAACGATTGGTTGAGGATGATAAGCATTGGGAAGACACGTTGCCGTTTCAGCTGTAATAGCCAGTCCACATCAAATACGAACATTATTTTCGATAATAATTGCAATGTGCTCCCCATCTAATCCATTGGAATTATGGAATAATTTCAAAGTTTATATGGCAGATGATATTTTAAACCAAATGCGTCAAAATACGGCAAATTATGAGTTGGAATTCACATTGGAAATTTACAATGAATCATTGATAAGGATTGACGACATTTGTTTGTCGATGTCAAACAAATCGTTAGTACAATTGGGCATGCCAGCAGCAAATCGTCCAATGCATGATATGTTCAATCGAGAACTGGAGCGTGAATACCATTATCATTGTAATGAACTAAACACATTTGTAACATCAAATAAAACGAAATTGAATGACCAACAGCAACAATCATGATACAATCATGAATAATGTTAGCCATGGAACTTGTGGATTGTTTTTCTTGGATGCTCCTGGAGGAACAGGCAAGACCAAGATTTCATTGATATTAGCAACAATTCGATCAGATAATAACGTTGCATTGGCACTCACTTCCTCCGGAATTTCGGCTACATTACTGGAAGGCGGTCGCACAGCACATTCTGCATTACAGTTGCCTTTGAATATGCAGGTAAATAAAACACCATCATGTAATATTTCGAAAACATCTGGAATGGGAAAAGTTCTTAAAGTATGTAAGCTCATCGTATGGGAGGAGTGTACTATGGCACACAAGAAATCATTGTAAGCACTTGATAGAACTTTGAAAGATCTACGAGGAAGCCAAACAGTCGATGGAGGTGCCAATATTTTATTGGCTGGAGATTTCAGGCAAACATTACCTGTGATCCCAAAATCCACGGCTGCAGATGAAATCAATGCATGTTTAAAATCATCGTATTTATGGAGACATGTAAATACCCTTACACTTACTACAAACGTACGTGTTCAACTACAAAACGATCCCTCAGCAGCTGAATTTTCACAACAATTACTGAATCGATTTACCAGGCCTACCACCTCACAATTTACGCTTAAAAATTGGAGCACCGATTATTATGCTGCGCAACATTAATGTGCCACGACTTTGCAACGGTACCAGACTCGCTGGGAAGAAGCTAATGGGTAACGTTATCGAAGCAACAATTTTGAAAGGGAAGTATAAAGGAGACGAGGTTTTGATACCCAGAAGTCCACTGATTCCGACGGATTTACTATTTGATTTCAAACGTTTGCAGTTCCCTATTCGGTTTGCTTTCGCTATGACAATTAATAAGGCGCAAGGACAGTCTCTACAAATGTGCGGTATTAATTTAAAATACCTAATTTTTTCTCATGGACAATTGTATGTAGCTTGCTCATGAGTAGGCAAACCATCGTCATTATTCATTTACGCGAAAGATGGGAAAACCAAAAACGTTGTCTACCAAAAAGTGATACAATAAAGTTCGAATGAAATTGTATCGAAGAATTTGCTTTGTTTCGTATTAATTTTATTATCTTTCAGCAAATCATTGAATTTATCGCCTAGCGAAGCGGGCAAAGCTTTTTGAAAATCTAGAAAATGTTAAAATAGAACTTACGGCATAGATGTTAAGTAATGATTAGATAATGCTAATGATTGCTAATTAATCTTCATTTGCGAAATACTCTAATTCATTAAATAATTAGAATTATTTCAACTAATTCCCATTAGATATTTGAAATTTTTTGTTCCAATGGTAAATCTAATTGCAATTAGTTGCAATTAGCAAAAAAAATTGGTTTACCTTTACAATTAGATATCTAATTGACTTCTGCTATGCAATTAGATATACAATTAGCTCCAATTAGAATCAATTATTTTGATAAAAATAAATTTGTTTCAAAGAATTATTGAAGTGAACGAATAATGATGCAAATAAATATAAATAATTGATTCTAACTCGAGCTAATTGAATATCTAATTGCATTAGCAGAAGTCAATTAGATTTCTAATTGTAAAGGTAACCCAATTTTTTTTGCTAATGACAACTAATTGCAATTAGATTTTTATGTAGCTGGCTTTCAGTGGCAAGACAGAGATGGCGTGTGGCATGGTGGCAAGCCCCTGATAGCTCGTCGGACGGGGTGGGGTTTTGCGCACCAACCTTACCAACAATTACACTAACAAAAAAAGTAGAGTTCATGCCAAGTGCTAAAAAGAAAAGGGGAAAGCTGAAAGAGATACAATAGACGTAAGGGGAGCAGAGAGAGAAAGGAGGGGGAAATAAAAAAAGGGGAAAAAGGTGGAGGCCTGTCAAGTCAGGTGGAGTCTACCCACCCTCTTAGCGTATCTTACGCGTAGCCATGGGCGCCGTGCTGACTCCTCTATTTTTACGGCGCCCCCAAACCTGACTCAAGTCAGTCTGTCTACCAGCCTATTAGGCCATCTATAAAAGCTTAAACTCTAACAATTCCTTAATATAAGAATTCCAAAAATATGAATTATCATTTAAAAAATTTAAAAATTTGAAAATTAGTCGAATCAACAATATGCTAATCAAAAATCCAACGTTAGCTATCGCTTTAACAACCGATATACAAGCAAAAACCCGTATATTATCTTAACTTAGTATTTGTTACCACAAAGACAAGAAAAATATATTTGATCAAGAGAAGTTAACGAGAAAAATAATCTGATGTACGCGAACAGGCACACCCTAATGGTTGCCGTATCTATCCATGTCTTTTAATATCTTTAAAATTGCAACAAATTTATGTATGTGGCAAAAATTCAAACGCTGTGGCAAAAATTAAAAGTAAATCCCTGACCTAGGCTAAGGCGTTAGGTATATCGGTCATTGACATATATGTAAAGAAATGGAACACAAATAGTATTGTCAATTTTCTCACTCACCTGATCTCAGCACATCAGCATTGTAGGCGCCTTCAAGCTGCGGGGACCTGTGAGGAAGGGAAATTTACATACGTATGTCTTTGCCTACTCATAAAAAAATACCTTTTACTGCCTGAGCAAAGGTTCAATGTAGTTTTTGAATGTCACCGCGATCACTCACTCGCGATATCGGGCGGCGAGTGGGTGAATTACGCGGACCTAACAAAATTACAACCCGAGAGAAAAACGCAAAAAAAATGTGAGTGGCCAAAAATAAAAAAATTCGAAAAGAATGAAGTGAACAAAGTAAATGAATATATGCTATAAAAAAACTATTGACAAAAATTAATAACCAAAATTGCAAGAAAATTCCCGTGTTAATATTAACAATAATAATCAAAAAAAGGTGAGGCAAATTAGTGATAAAACTCATTCAAAAAGAAATTTCAATAAAAAAACATGTGCAATTAAATGCCCTTTCATGCCCTCCTTGGGCGTTCGATGCTGGTGGCGTCGAAGATGGTTACGTCGATGTGTCACTGCTGCTGTTGTCGCTTCTTGACGTTGCGTGGGTGCTGGCGGCGACGCTGTCGTCGCTGCTGCAGTCTACCGTCCACTTTCGGTCACTTTGGATCGGCCTTGCGCTCTCTCTCTCCCTTCCCCGAACTCTACTGATCGGAGGTCTCAATATTCCGCCGTTCCTGCGGTCGCTCTGGGTAATGATGTATGCGGGTAAGTATTCTGGTCCGTTTCCTTCGTCCCGCCAGAGAATTCTGCAAAAGAAAAAAACCAAAATGACAAAAATCAAAATTTACAGCTGGTGTCTTTGTACATATGTATATACCTCACATAGCCATATTTTCCCAAGTTCGGTTGAGTATCTTCGATACCAAACTTTGGCTTATATGTCTATATGTCGGTATGTACATATGTATATCAAATGCAAAAAAAATTTTAACTTTCATATTGGCTAAACCTCTTGTTCCTTTTAATTTTAGCTGAATATTAATGTGTATTTTTAGGAAAAGTTTATTTAGGCTTAATTTTTAGTTTTATTTTAAATTAATTTTATTTAGTTTAACTCCAATTTCATTTCAAAACAAGTAAGGAAGGCTAAGTTCGGGTGTAACCGAACATTACATACTCAGTTGAGAGCTATGGAGACAAAATAAGGGAAAATCACCATGTAGGAAAATGAACCTAGGGTAACCCTGGAATGTGTTGTTTGTACGATATGGGTATCAAATGAAAGGAGTTAATGAATATTTTAAAAGGGCGTGGGCCTAAGTTCTATAGGAGGACGCCTTTTCGAGATATCGCCACAAAGGTGGACCAGGGGTGACTCTAGAATTTTTTTGTACGATATGGGTATCAAAAGAAAGGTGTTAATGAGTTTTTTAAAAGGGCGTTGGCCTCAGTTCTATAGGTGGACGCATTTTCGAGATATCGCCATAAAGGTGGACCAGTGGTGACTCTAGAATTTGTTTGTACGATATGGGTATCAAATGAAAGGTGTTAATTAGTATTTTAAAAGGGAGTGGGCCTTAGTTCTATAGGCGGACGGCTTTTCGAGATATCGGCATAAAGGTGGACCAGGGGTGACTCTAGAATTTGATTGTACGATATGGGTATCAAATGAAAGGTGTTAATGAGTATTTTAAAAGGGAGTGGGCCTTAGTTCTATAGGTGGACGCCTTTTCGAGATATCGCCATAAAGGTGGACCAGGGGTTACACTAGAATTTGTTTGTACGATATGGGTATCAAATGAAAGGTGTTAATGAGTATTTTAAAAGGGAGTGGGCCTTAGTTCTATAGGTGGACGCCTTTTCGAGATATCGCCATAAAGGTGGACCAGGGGTGACTCTAGAATTTGTTTGTACGACATGGGTATCAAATGAAAGGTGTTAATGAGTATTTTAAAAGGGAGTGGGCCTTAGTTCTATAGGTGGACGCCTTTTCGAGATATCGTCATAAAGGTGGACCAGGGGTGACTCTAGAATGCGTTTATACAATATGGGTATCAAACGAAAGGTGTTAATGAGTATTTTAAAAGGGAGTGGGCCTTAGTTCTATGGGTGGACGCCTTTTCGAAATATCGATATAAAGGTGGACCAGGGGTGACTCTAGAATTTGTTTGTACGATATGGGTATCAAATGAAAGGTGTTAATGAGTATTTTAAAAGGGAGTGGGCCTTAGTTCTATAGGTGGACGCCTTTTCGAGATATCGCCATAAAGGTGGACCAGGGGTGACTCTAGAATGTGTTTGTACAATATGGGTGTCAAACGAAAGGTGTTAATGGGTGTTTTAAAAGGGAGTGGGCCTTAGTTCTATGGGTGGACGCCTTTTCGAGATATTGCCATAAAGGTGGACCAGGGGTGACTCTAGAATTTGTTTGTATGATATGGGTATCAAATGAAAGGTGTTAATGAGTATTTTAAAAGGGAGTGGGCCTTAGTTCTATGGGTGGACGCCTTTTCGAGATATCGCCATAAAGGTGGACCAGGGGTGACTCTAGAATTTGTTTGTACGATATGGGTATCAAATGAAAGGTGTTAATGAGTATTTTAAAAGGGAGTGGGCCTTAGTTTTATAGGTGGACGCCTTTTCGAGATATCGCCATAAAGGTGGACCAGGGATGACTCTAGAATGCGTTTTTACAATATGGGTATCAAACGAAAGGTGTTAATGAGTATTTTAAAAGGGAGTGGGCCTTAGTTCTATGGGTGGACGCCTTTTCGAAATATCGATATAAAGGTGGACCAGGGGTGACTCTAGAATTTGTTTGTACGATATGGGTATCAAATGAAAGGTGTTAATGAGTATTTTAAAAGGGAGTGGGCCTTAGTTCTATAGGTGGACGCCTTTTCGAGATATCGCCATAAAGGTGGACCAGGGGTGACTTTAGAATTTTGTACGATATGGGTATCAAATGAAAGGTGTTAATGAGTATTTTAAAAGGGAGTGGGCCTTAGTTCTATAGGTGGACGCCTTTTCGATATATCGCCATAAAGGTGGACCAGGGGTGACTCTATAATGTGTTTGTACAATATGGGTGTCAAATTAAAGGTGATTAATAAGAATTTTAAAAGGGAGTTGTGGTAGTTGTATATGTGAAGGCGTTTTCGAGATTTCGACCAAAATGTGGACCAGGGTGACCCAGAACATCATCTGTCGGGTACCGCTAATTTATTTATATATGTAATACCACGAACAGTATTCCTGCCATGATTCCAAGGGCTTTCGATTTCGCCCTGCAGAACTTTTTCATTTTCTTCTACTTAATATGATAGGTGTCACACCCATTTTACAAAGTTTTTTTCTAAAGTTATATTTTGCGTCAATAAACCAATGCAATTACCATGTTTCATCCCTTTTTTCGTATTTGGTATAGAATTATGGCATTTTTTTCATTTTTCGTAATTTTCGAAATCGAAAAAGTGGGCGTGGTCATAGTCGGATTTCGGCCATTTTTTATACCAATACAAAGCGTGTTCAGATAATTATGTGAACTGAGTTTAGTAAAGATATATCGATTTTTGCTACAGTTATCGTGTTAACGGCCGAGCGGAAGGACAGACGATTTACTGTGTATAAAAACTGGGCGTGGCTTCAACCGATTTCGCCCTTTTTCACAGAAAACAGTTACCGTCCTAGAATCTAAGCGCCTACCAAATTTCACAAGGATTGGTAAATATTTGTTCGACTTACGGCATTAAATGTATCCTAGACAAATCAAATGAAAAAGGGCGGAGCCACGCCCATTTTGAAATTTTCTTTTGGTTTTGTATTTTGTTGCACCATATCATTACTGGAGTTGAATGTTGACATAATTTACTTATATACTGTAAAGATATTAAATTTTTTGTAAAAATTTCACTTTAAAAAAAATTTTTTTTTAAAGTGGGCGTGGTCGTTCTCCGATTTTGCTAATTTTTATTAAGCATACATATAGTAATACAAGTAACGTTCCTGCCAAACTTCATCATGATATCTTCAACGACTGCCAAATTACAGCTTGCAAAACTTCTAAATTACCTTCTTTTAAAAGTGGGCGGTGCCACGCCCATTGTCCAAAATTTTACTTATTTTCCATTCCGCGTCATAAGTTCAACCCACCTACCAAGTTTCATCGCTTTACCCGTCTTTGGTAATGAATTATCGGACTTTTTCGATTTTTCGAAATTTTCGATATCGAAAAAGTGGGCGTGGTTATAGTCCGATATCGTTCATTTTAAATAGCGATCTGAGATGAGTGCCCAGGAACCTACATACCAAATTTCGTCAAGATACCTCAAAATTTACTCAAGTTATCGTGTTAACGGACGGACGGACGGACGGACGGACGGACATGGCTCAATCAAATTTTTTTTCGATACTGATGATTTTGATATATGGAAGTCTATATCTATCTCGATTCCTTTATACCTGTACAACCAACCGTTATCCAATCAAAGTTAATATACTCTGTGAGCTCTGCTCAACTGAGTATAAAAAAACAAAGCTTTTATCTATTTTAATTTCAAATTTATTTCTAACCGGTGTTGTGTAATTTACTTTCGATTTCACTTTTACCAAGTTTACTTCAAATTAATATTGATTTTATATTAATTCAATTTAATTTTTGATCTTACTTTAAATAAATTTAATTTAATTAATTTTGGATTTTATTTTAAGAAACTTTATTTCAATTTACGTTTCGTTTTTAATTTAAATACTTTTTATTCGGTTTAATTTTGCTTTTATTTTAACTAAATTTATTTTAATTAAATTTTGTGATTTTATTTCCAATAAAGAACTTTAGGTTACCATTGCTTTTATTTCGAACTAATTTAATTTAAGCTACTTTTGATTTAATTTTCAACACATTATGTTTATTTAAATTTAGATTTTATTTTAGGCAAGTTTAGTGTAATTTCTTTTTGCGCTAATTTTAAATAACTTTAATTTAATTTAATTTTGATTTCACTTTAACTAAATTTAATTTAATGTAAATTTTATTTTTCTTTTTGTTTTAATTTTATTTTTAGTTTAATTTGCATTTTTTTCCAAATAAATTTTATTTTTGGTTTAATTTTGAGTTTTTTTTCTTTTCTTATTTTCAATGCTATTTTTAGTTTTTTTTTCTATTTTTATTTTAAACACTTCTATTTTATTTATTATTTAATTTTATTTTTATCTTGCGTCGATTTTATTTGCTTTTATATTTTATTTGAATTAAATTGTAATTTTTAATCAAAAATTTATTTTATTTGCAATTAAGTTTCCATTTGATCACAATTTTTTTTATTAATTTTGATTCACCATTTAAAAATGCTTTTAGTTTACAACATCTTTTGGTTCACACACATGCATTAGGTTAGGTTGGGGTGGCTGCCCGAGGGCACACTTAGGCCAGTAGTAATAGGCCCGTTGTGATACCACGAAAAAAACACCGTTACCTCTCCTCTTCGAATCATTTTGAGGACCTGATGAAATCTACCAGGTCCTTGACTTCATGCTCCACAACCTGACTTATAGTATCAAGAAATGGAGCTCTCAGAAAGCGCTGCCGTGCTCCGCTTAGCGCTGGGCAGTTGCAAATGAGGTGAACCACCGTTTCCTCCTCCTCATCTTCTTTACAACTCCTACAGCTTCGACGATAAGGCGCTCCTAGCCTTTCTGCATGCCTACCTATGAGGCAATGACCCGTTAGTGCCCCCACAAGTGTGGAAATTGTATCCCTTCTTAGGTTGTACACGTGACGGGACCTTTTAGGATCCCATTTAGGCCAGGTTTCTTTCGATGTTCGGTATCTCGGTGTTTGTAGCCATCTTTCGTCGGCTTGACGGTAGATGTGCTCTTTTAGCATTAGCTTACATGTGGACAGGGGCATACCTAAGCGTTCTTGTCCAGGAAGAACCTGCTTGGTTGTACCCTGCCTAGCGAGTTCATCTGCAATGCAGTTTCCCTCGATATCCCTATGTCCAGGGACCCATGTGAGGTGTACACGGTTCTGTTGAGCCATCTCTTGAAGAGATCGGCGACAGTTTAGTGCTAGTTCAGATTGAACGAGTGGGAGCCCAGAGATTTTATGGCAGCTTGGCTGTCGCTGAAGATAAAAATTTCTTTGCCGACAATGTATGTCCCTATCCTAGCTGCGGCTTCCATTATGGCTGCAACTTCTGCCTGGAATACACTGCAGTGGTCGGTAGTCTAAATGAGAGCTGGAGGTCAAGGTCCCTAGAGTATACTCCACCCCCAACTCTCCCGTTTAGCTTGGAGCCGTCCGTGTATATGGAAATGCTCTTGCCCATATCAAGGCACTTATCCGACTCCGTCCAGTCATCCCTGCTGGGTATGTTTAAGTTGGTTTCCACAACTGTTGTGGTCGCACAGCGATCCGTGCTAGGAGGGAGAAAACTGTATTTGTTTAGTATACTTGAGTGTCCTGTTGTTCCAGCACGACAACTCCCTTAGACGCAGGGCTGACGTTGCCGCTGCTCGATGACCAGCCAGATCCAGTGGAAAGATGTCAAGAATGACCTGAGCGTTGTTCTTAGAGCCCCGCTTATGCTTATCATGCTGATCTGTGGACTTTACCCACAAGTTTAGGTTTGACGCCTTGCTCAAGGCTGGCCACCATACGACTACCCCATACAGCAGTATGGGTCTGATAATCGCGGTATAAATCCATCTGCATATGTTGGGGGTGAGTCCCCATTTTTTGCCATGGCTCTTTTACACGTATATAATGCAATGTACGCTTTCTTTTGTCGTTGGATAACGTTGTCCTTCCAGTTCAGCTTTTTGTCTAAAACTACGCCTAAAATTTGGCTTTATCTGCCAGGCTTAGGCGCACCCCATTTAGTTCTGGTAGGTTCAACGATGGTATTTTGTATCGTTTGGTATATAAGACAAGCTCTACTTTATCGGAGTTGACGCTGAGTCCACATCGGGAAGCCCACAAGGAAACCTCTCGCAAAGCTACTGCATCAAGTCGCACAAAGTTTGAGGGAACTTGCCTCTGTAGATAATCGCTAGGTCATCAGCATATGCCACGACCTTCCCGCTCCCCCAACTAGTATCTCTTAATAGCGAGTTTACCGTTAGGTTCCATAGTAAGGGGAAAGGACACCACCCTGGGGCGTTCCCCTTGCGACAAATCGTATTATCTCAACCTTCCCCAGTGAGGAAAGCACTTTCCTTCCCCTGAGCAGTTGATCAATTAGTCCCACTTGGGGTCTATTTACGTCGAGATCAGTTAAAGCAATGTTAACGGCGTCTGGACTTATGTTGTTGAATGCTCCTTCAATGTCTAGGAAGGCCACAAGACAATAATCCTTTTCGAACAAGGATGTTTCTATAGTAGAGACTAGGCTGTGTAGCGCAGTCTCCGTAGATTTACCTTTGGTGTACGCGTGTTGATAGTCCGAAATGAGATTCCTATCAATGCTTGTAGTGAGAAAATCGCTAACTATTCTCTCTAGGGGTCTTGAGTACGAAGGATGAAAGACTGATAGGTCTATAGTCCTTCGGCTCGTAATGAGAGGCTTTGCCTGCCTTAGGAATGAATATGACTGTGGCGCTCCTCCATGCACACGGAATATAGTTCATAGCCAAACAAGCGGTATATATGTGCCGCAGCCAGTTGGCTGATACCTCCAAAGAGTAGATAAGTTGAGCGGGTACAATCCCGTCTGGTCCAGCAGCCTTAAAAGTTTAAAACTTTTGACTGCCCACCTCACTCTCTCCTCAGTGATGGGTATATCACAGCTTGGTTTGCTGCAGGTACTTCCGGTGCTTTGGTCATATTTCCCGGGAAATGTGTGTCCAGGAGCAGTTCTAGAGTTTCCCCTTCTGTGCTGGTCCAGGTACCATTCGGTCTCCGCAGAAAGCTAATAGCTGTTTGCGTCTTAGAAAGCACGCACCGTAGCCTGGATGTGTCCACGACACTTCGACTCCAGTGCAGAAATTTCTCCATGAAGTTCTCTTCGCTTGCCTCAGGACTTTTTGTAGGTTCTTAGTTTGTCTTTGTATTCTAGCCATTGTGACCCGTTATCAAAGAATTTGGCTTTGTTAATTTGACATTAGTTTATGCACAAAAATCCGCTTTATTAAAAAAGGGAATTTAAAGATTAAAAAAAGGTTTATATAAAGTGAGTTTAATCCAATTAAATAAGTTTAAGTGAAATTTAATTTATTATCAAACTATTAAAACCAAGACAAAAAAAGGAAATTTACGATTTATTTTTATACTTGGTTGAAATTTGAGTGTCTTAAATCATGCA